>CM052336.1:9148247-9314614 GCA_028455595.1 Lasioglossum vierecki | reverse complement strand
ACAAAGTGAACAAATAAATTCTTCGGGCATAGTTTAATTTTCTCCCAACATTTTATTCTCTGGAATATGAAAATAAAAGTGTGATTTCCTGAATAGAACTTTCTTTTGAACGATTGTCTAGCGGAGTCGCACATTTCCATGATAGATCACGTATCATGGGACAATCTGCACGCACCAGAGAAGAATACGAACGTGTCGTTTACGTTACTTCCCCGTTTTTCTGATACAGACTGTTCACCGTAACCGTTAACATACATTTTTAAGAGCAGGCAACGCTGCTGCCTCCGGTGTAACCCGATCGAAGTACACTTTCTCCGAAGACTAAATTCCGAGCGTGGGATTCACTGACCACTTTAAGCATCTTCTACACATGTATCGCCGGTTTACACCTGAACAGATGTGAACATGTGGATGCAAGGCACGTGTTCGAACGCACATTTCTTTTTCGGGGCTCACCGTGCCTCGGCATCTTCCCACCGCCTCCATTTTTGAAGACCGTGAAGAAAGTGCGACTCCCAGATTTGATATCCCTACCGATCTTTCCGGCTTGAATTTTAACAAAACATACAATTGCGATGCATCGAAATAACAATAATTTACTAATAATGATTAGCTTTCTAGATTTGAATAATTTGTTACAACATTATATAATGAATTAGTAAAATGAATAATACTAATTCGACTGTGGTACTAATTGAAATTTAAATGTACGTCACCTGATGTTTCGTTACCTAGAAGCTGACATCCCATTATGACACACCCGTATGTGAGAATAGTAAATCTAGTTTTCAATGCAACGTATCGCAATGTTTAACCTTAATTTCTTGAAATAAAGGTAAATTATGTAACTTCTCAGACATTTGCGACACTACTCGCATTGTTCCTAGCTTGAATGTCCATTGTTATAGTAATCCCCATACAAAAACAGTATCCACCCTGCTTAGAATGAAGTAAGGTCGATTCATAAATTATTCCATATAGATATGAATTATAGCAATATCTAATCAGCATATTATAATTCGTATCGAAACACCGAAAAGCAGTTACATTGCGTATGATTCGTAACAACTGAAATTTCAACTTAATGTTTTGTAATTGTTTCCAATTAACGTCTAATTTATAAGCGATGAACAGAATGAATTGTAGTTGTTGACGGGCCAGGCAATTAAAACAAACATTTACCACATCTAAATGTTCCAGAATGGCCATTAAATGGCCGCCAAAGACTCGTGAAAGTGTCCTTGCCGCATGAACTTGGCTCGCACCTGTTATGCATTATAACTGGTTACACTAGAGTAGCTATCCTGCTCCTTTATGAGATCGTATAGCGAAGAAAGTCGTAATTTCGTGAAATAAAGCAGTGCATATTTGTGTTCCCATAAAGGCATTATATTAATTGATCATTTCATCGGAAGATACAACCTGGATACAACTTTCTCTTCGAACCATTTTTAAGCTATAACAAATTTGCCATTTTATTTCCCACAAGTCTTGATATATATTATTACAAATTATATTTCGCGTACTCCAGTTCATTTAATATTGACATACGTACACTTTCAAGATACAGATCAGTTAGAATAATCGTAAAAACAGGAATATATGAACTTTCTATCTTACAGTTGTGGAAATTGTACGTGCACATCCTTGGTGTCAATGGTAGCTATTAAAATATTAATTTTTACAGGGATTAAATAAAAATTTATTTCATGACTTGATAATCTTTGTGAATTTAAAGTAATACAATATTCTTAAGTAGTTAAAATTGCTGAAATCGTTCGATTCAAGTTCTAAAAATTGATTCCACTGTGAAGAGTGTCCTAATATTAATTCCAGTCACCAATATTGTACAAATACAAAACAGCAGTTTGCCGCGATGCTCGAACAAAAGCGTACGATCGAGGAAAGATTTCCACACTAAATCAACGGCAGCGAGTCCCTAGCTCGCCGAATAATTTCCCGGTCGAAAAAAAGGCTCGCGGAGCAGATATGAAAGCGTCGCGGAAAAAAATAGGACGGAAGAAATGGCACGCGAGACGACAATGGCACCGACAGTAGACCCAATGAACTCAGCCATCCTACAGATTCATCAGCCTTGAGCGGGTTTGATCTCGACGGCTCGGCATGCCAGCCAGAACTTTCATTCTTCCATCGATCACAAGAATCGCGGCCCCGCTCGCGATTACAGACTGCTTTGGCCTACCTACCCGGTGTATCCTGTCGAGTCGTATCATGCGATCATTGGATGAAGAGACTACGGCGAAACGAGTGAAAGAGTAACAGAGAAGGTTTCGTAGAAAGACAGAAGTGTCTGTTTCATTTTCAATCGTTGAATAAACTTACAGCTCTTAAGAACACTATATCTATCAACATACTATAATATAATCCAGATACACATAATATAATATAACATAATATAACATAATATAATATAATATAATATAATCCAGAATACACCAGAATGTACTAGAATATAATAAAATATTTCAGAGTATACTACTATATTCAAGAATATACTAGAATGTAGTAAAATATAGTAAAATATAGTAGAATATAGTAGAATATACTAGAATATACTAGAATATAGTAAAATATAGTAGAATATGCTAGAATGTACTACAATATACGAGAATATACTACTATATTCCATAGTATACTAGAAAGTACTAAAATATAGATTAACATATAGTAGAACATACCAGAATATACTATAATGTACTAAAACATACTAAAGAATATATATGCAAAAAATATATACTACAGAATATATCAGAATACACTAGAATGTACTAGAATGCATAGAATATGTTATAATATACTACAATATACGATAACTAAAATGTACTATCGAATATAATATAATATACCAGAATATACTAGAGTATATTTGAATGTACTAAAATATACTAGAAAATATATACTATAGAATATACTAAAAAGTATTAGAATGTAGTAGAATATAATCCACTTGCTTGATGTCGTTTCATCACAGTTAATCAGCTTTTTTGTTATGTTATTCGAATGCCCAACAGCGAGTCGCGTTAAATAATCGTCGCGTGCAAGTGTCGTTAGTGAATCCGCAAATGTATCAGCGAAAATTGGTAATCGCTTTCAAAAACGCATATACTAGAATATACTTAGGTATCAATAGTATGAATAGATTCAATTGCGTCCACTTAAACGCGGACACTCAAGTGGGGAATGTGCACTGTCGTACTGACAGTCTGCTTCTTCCTGCGTCGCAGCAAGTACGACGCTGCGCGTTCCGTTCGGAATTTCGTGTGTTCGAAAAATTAAAAACAGCACACATGCACCATCATTTAGTCCAGGAGTGTAGGAGACAAATTGGACGAACCGGCAGAGAAAAATTCGAGGTAGGAAAGGAACGCGTAGCGGCGGGTTTTGGCGAGGTAGTCCGAGGATCAAGCACGTGATCAAGAACGCGGCTGCACTTTCTAAACCAAGTGTAAGGTAAATCTCCCATCGGTAAATCGTTGAGCGATTACGCGGCGAGGAAGCCCAAGGCTGAGCCTGGGGCTGGCCTGGTGCTGCGTGCAAGAGACGATTCGTTCCGGTTCGTGGACGGAGCCGGCAACAGTAGTGGTCCCTTTCTCCGGAAAATCCGGTCGCCTGGCAATTGCGACCACTCGTCGCGAAAAGGAAACGCCGAAGAAAGAGAAGCCAGATAACGATAGACGGACATTGCGGCCGAGTATCGTAGGCTGAAAGAGAATAACTGAAAGAGGGGACAGACGGAAGAAGACGGAGAAGAAGGGATCTGGGGTAAGGGTGAGTTAGATAGAATGAGAGAGAGAGAGGGAGAGAGGGGTTGGCAGTTGCCTTGGCATGATAAACCTTTACCTCCGTCCTCACCATTCCGGACGTGGCCAAATGAATTCGTTCCGAATGCAATTCGCAATTTGTCCTTAGAGCTCACGAGCACCGAGACAAATGCTCTTACTGTTGCGTTGTAAATGCTCATCGCGATTTAATTAAGTTCCAGCCCCGTGTACAGGCTGCGTGTTCACTGAATAAGAATGGTGTGTACTCGATTTAGCTGAATAAACTGTCACGTACAGACTACTAATCGATCGGCCGACCTAGCGACGCACAGTTTCGACCGCGTTATTTAGGATTAATTAAAAGGACTTCATTCAGCCCATTGGCTCGCCACGCACCGCAGTTCCGCTGGAACCGTTCATATATTAAACTTACTTATACACCGTGGATATAATTAATTTTTAGCGCCCGCCGCGCGGCGTCCAGCCAATGCATTCGCCCACCACCAACCTGTCCGCCGGCCCTGTAAAACTGCATTGTGCGGATCTGTCGATTAACTACGAATTCTGTTTTAATGCCAGCGAAATTGCGCCGGAGCCGCTAAAATATACACAAACGTTTTTCAAGGTTCTTGGAGTTCCATTACGGGGTTAAAGGGTTAAATAATCTAGTTGTTCGAAAGAAATATTCTTAGTATTTTAAGAAATCTCATATGTTTCCAGCATATAAAAGTCTAAAAAAAGAAGTGTAAGGGGTAGGAAATGAAATTTCATTTGATTGGGCCAGTTGAAATTTGCTGGTTGTCCTTTTTTATTTATTATTTGTTCAAAGAGAGATTGTTTTTAAGAAATACATTTCTTCGCGCGAGCACAGAGAAATGTTTTAAAAAGTACCGAAGACAGAAGAAAACGTAGTTTCTCGTGTCGGCAAGGAAATAGGTGGGTTAACTTAATTTCTTTGCAACTCAATTGTCCGCACGTTGGCCATATCTCCTTCACGGCAAAAACACGTGATGAAAAAGTAAGCGGTCTGGTTTATATCCGTAGTGCAGTTAAATAGAGTGCTGCAAGCCGAAGACGCGCGGTTCTCGTTGACCCAACTCTCTGGGGGTTCACAATTTAACGACTCGCCGCAAAAAGGGACGCCTTACAGTTACACGTCGTTGAGCTCGTCTTAATAAACGGAATTATATGCTAAACGATATTACACTGCACATCAACACATTCAGATGAAATAATTAAAATCATTTCATACACAGACAATACATATTGTCTAACCTAACCCTTTGCACTCGGAGCTATTTCACCTCGAAAATCAAACGTTTGTTCCGACCTAGAATATTTTCATTCTCTATAATTTTATAAATTTGTACAATACTTAAATGTTTAGTAATTGGTTAGATATCGACATATTTATTAATGTAAACAATATTTTAAATAATAATACAGTAATTTTTAGTGGCTCTCGAGTGTTAAGGGTTAAAATGTAAATCTGTATCAGCTAATATTTTTCGCAAATAATTTAACGAAGTTGAAAATCAAAGTTTTCGGAGAGTGAGCGTTACGGACACCAAAGACAAATAGATGGCGGAAGACTCAGATCGGCCAGACCGTTTCGAAAGTTGTTAGTTTCAAGGTTTAACCTCGAAAGCATTATTGCACTTGACTGTACAGTAAACCAACCATAAAGTCGCTGTTCACTAGTTGAAACAAGATATTATAGAGCAACGGATGCTATTCCAGATCCTTTCCATTGGCCAGCGACTCGTTTCTGTCGCGTCGATGGAGACAAAGAGCTCACTCTTGGTTTGCACTATGGGATCATGAGGTCAACAAAATGACGCTACAAAAGGGACAGTGGTGGCTAGAAAAGGCGATACTATGGGAATCGTAGACCATATTCAAACAGACATCGAAATTGGATTTTTACAGAAATAAAATCTCGCATAGAGAAATATCGTTGCGCTCGTGACCAGAGGAAGTTAACGGTTTATCCACCAACATTTACTTAATAGTCCTTTCAACGACCAGAGCTTGTATCGATTGAACAGGTTTTTAGTAAAAGGACCTGCGCATTTATTAATAACTATCACAAGTTTAAATGAAACATCTCATAAAGATTCATGATTTTTCTTGAAACATCCATAAATATGTATGCGAAATTTCAACTTACTAGGTTTGATCATTCTCTCGAAATTAATAAAAGATTCTACTAAAAACGTGAGTCTAAACTAGAGCATCCCCATAGAAAGTTTATTAATAAACTCTCATAATTTTGAAGAGAGCTTCTCGTAAAATTTCATGATATTACTTCGAACATCCATAAATATACATGCAAAATTTCAGGTTACAGGGATCTCGATCATTTTCTTGAAATTAATCCGCAAAGATTGCAGTAAACTAGAACGTCGTATTAAAAAGTCTATTAACAGACTTCCGGATGGTAAAACCGGGAACGGTGCTGGGACGAGAACGTAACCAGCCAATAAATGATTTCTTCCTGATGCAACGGGTTAAAAAAATTCCATGTATGTCGCACAATTTGAAAAAGTAGGTCACCGTTGAGAAATTTCGTACCCGAACGAGGAACGTTTCTCCGCAACATGGCGAATGAGAGAGCACGGAATATTTTTAAGGTGTGAACACACTGACTTGACCTTGTCTTGCGCTACAGAATTAGCTGAAAACGATTAGCACCTCGTTACATCTGGAAAATAAATTACCAAGTGTCCACATTCATCTTTAACTCGCTTTCATACGTTTTATTAGTGTAATTGAAATTGTAGTATCTAAAAAAGAATGAAAACTTTGTTTTAATCGTTTCGTGTGTTTATAACTGTCGAGTCGTGTTCTTGAATGTTTTAAACAGCCGAGCGGTTTGGCATAGAATATTCCTGCAATTCGAATGAAATAGATCGCTCTCGTCTATCGGGGCTGTGGAACATAGTCAACCTGGGTTAAATCGAAGCATCGAGTCATTTCGATCAGATTATGAAAGGGAAAATTGGTTGGTTCTTGTAGGTTCGTAGTAGTATACGTAGATGTGGAATGGTTGGTTCCGGTAAACATACAAACCGATTTGCAAGTGGTGTTCGGGATTTGACCTGGAAGGCATTGTTTCACTGGACTGTACATCCTATTCGATATGATTTGGTTGCCGTGTCTGCTCGTTACTTGCTGTTTCTACTTATCGCCCACGTTCAGCGTGACTGTCTCTGCACGCCTATTCAATAAACTTGATTGTAATATTGATAAACAGAATTCGCACTGTCCGTACCTCGTATTTTAAGTTTTACTACTTCTAAACACTGTCAAACAGACACGACCGCTTGCCATATTTGCGAGAAATCTAGTCTTCAATGAATTTTAGTTAACCTCAGTTTCACTTCTACAATTCTTCGATAAACACTCAAAAATCAACAACGTGTGCACACAAGTTTCCAAAGCATTATGAAATATTATGAAATGCATCTACATCGAAAATTTACTTTTTCGGCAGACAGGGTACACACATACGTGAAACTGACAGGATCTTACGCAACACTATGTATTCCTGACCTATTATCGCTTTTGTGTTATGACATTCTGTGAAATAAAGCCATATAATCGAAAAGTAAATAATAAGTGAAGTCTTTATGTAACGAAGACAAAAGTACATTTCCGCTTACAAAACGTTGACTTCTTGGTTTCTATTAGTACCGTCAATATTTGTGACAAGAGTTTCACGTCGGAAGAACGAGCTTCGGTGAACTTTCTTAAAGGGAATTCACGTGATTAACGTTCTTGTAACCATCCCCAAAATTAAGTCGATATTACAGGAGTCTTGTATCGGGACTACTTTCTCATTCGAAAGGACAGCGTTCACTTACGAAACGAGAATTCTGACACACTCCCCGCGGCTTGGTGATGTTCCACATAAGAGGATCATCGAAGAGGATCATCATTTAGTTGCTTCTGTGTTTTAAAATTAATGCATAAACGTCTGCAGTTTAAAGCTTTGTTTCGAGTTGCAAGTGAGACCGTTTCCTCAAGTACACAAACAGTATCGTCGATTATCATAATTTATTTGCTTATGTGTCTTGCAATTAATGCATAAGCGTCTGCAGTTTACTTAAGTAAATAAAATGATGTATGACATGAAATATGTAAAATAAGCTACTCGTTTCTGAATGTCTATAAGTTAAAAATTTTAAAAAACTGTATATGATTAAAACTGCTTGTGTACTGGTCTACAATTATTTATATGAAATTTGTATTGTATTATATAAAGTATAATAATCTATTGAAAAATAATGTAAATAATGTTCTAATGGCATTAAGTAAAAAAAAAAAATAGAATGATTAAAATTTGATTTTTAATATAGAGAAATTTACCGCCGGATGTTGATTTCATAGACATCGATCATTATGTTCAGACTAGTGTGTCTAGGTATGTCAGGTTTTTCCATGGTTTTGGTTCGTTTGCTTTGTTCTAAAGATTACGATTGACCGCAGTACGTTTCCAACCAGTATCTCACACGAGTCAAATTAAATCATTACAATGTTTGAATTACATTAGTAAAAATAGTAAGTATGTATTAATATTTTCTTTTTCCAATCCATTTACATTACATACCTTTCAATATATACATTTTCTTTGTTTTTTTAGACGCAATTTACCTTACTATTTATTTAGAAATTGATCGAAACCGTTGCGCCGAAAACATTAATTCATAAGTAAGAGAGAAATTATAAATGATCAGTAAATATAACACACAAATGGGAACAAATAAAGGCTTGTTCGAGTTGCACGTGAGACCATTTCCTCGAGTGCTCACAATTACGTGGAACGACACGCTCCCCCGCGGTTACGTCACTCATTACGCATGTTAATTCTTCAAACGGTTGCTCAGCGAGCGTATCAGCTCGCGTTACAGTTTCTAACACGTCCGCGGGTATCATTTCACGGTTCTGATCGGTCGGCATGTCTGAAAATGAACAAGTTCCTGTCCATGTTCCGTGCAATTGAATTCGAACGCGACCTGCCAGTGTCAGGGCACGCGTAACGAGATGGAAGGGCAGAAGGCTAAGGTGTCGAGCTGTCTCACGTGGTCGAAGGCCTAACTGATCGTAACCATAACCAGACAGTCCAGATTCCTACACCCTTGCTCTGCTTTACGTAGACGATACAGAGCGTGAAATCAGGTTTGCGTTCCTGTAACGGCGAGATCAGTGCACCGACGCATACGTGCCCGGATCAACGATCCCTATTGACGTAACAATGTTTTATTTATCTTTATTCGACAGCCGCCCGAAGCTGCATGACAGCGATCGGAAAACTAGACTGCAACGAATGATACCCCTCAAAAGAACCGTATGAAAAATACCAATTTTTCAAACTCGACGAAACGATTACCAACAAAGTTACCGGAAAAGTCTAGAGCTACCAACCATTTTAATAATAAAATTAGATTAATATTAAATAATATCATTAATTTATGTTTATAAAATTGGATTCTTATGATTTTTATTATAATATTTATATAATAAATATTATAGTATAATTTAAATACAGAAATTGATTAAAGTATCTTAATTATAAGGGACCTTATACGAATTTTAATATTCATACAAATTACGAAAAGGAGAGATCTAACATGTTTCGGTAAACTTTTACTGACGCGATTAGATCATGTATAATTAAACAAATTAAAAATTGGAAAAGTCAACCTGTCTGACATTCTTTACGTCCGACATTCCAAGAACTGTTCAGTGTCGGATGGCAGCGGGTTTATTCTTAGCAAGCCCGGCTTTCTTGTTGTTTTCGACTACTTTCTCCTCGAAGAAGTTAGTCATCCGGACAGTGATCGCCTCTGAATATTTTAACCCTAATATTCGAGAGACCGACATACCATCTTCCCCAACTCGATGGATCAAATCGACCACATAATGCTAGAGAACGTTCGTAGAACCAGCGGGCTAGGTTTCCTCGAGTTTTTTCCATAATTATCGATTTCCATTGTTTAAACTCGTTGCGATCGTTGATTTTATCAAACTTTCGAGAACTCGTTATATAACGGAAACCATTTTTAAAGAGTTCGACAACTCCGGCGAGCCAGTCGGCCGTCAAGAAATCTCGGAACAATCAATTTAAACAACCCAAAGTTTTCAATGCACGAGTAATTAGTACTTAAAATAACAAGCATCGGATTGAAACGATAAAAGAAATATTGTCGATGTTTACATTGGTAAGTAGGATCTAATTATCGAAGAAGAAATTTATTTTGCCGACATCAGTGGTTGCCCTTACCTATAAAATACTATGAAAATCGCTGAATTTTACATACGTGTAACTTTTGAATCAGTGGATTCCTAATATTAAGCCTTGAATTTCCGGCACTTTCTAGTCAAAATCTACAAGACTAAATAAAAATAAATAAAAAATTTCTGGTTTCTTCAAGTGAAGTTTAACCGCAACTGAAATTGCTATTGAAGAATTAAAAAAAAAACTAAAATATCAACTGGGAATCAACAGTTTTTAAATATACTATCAAATAACCGAAATAAGTAGAACAGAAAGTGATTTCGATTATCAGTAAGCGGAGTGCAAAAGTTAGGGAAGCCAGAAGATCAAACTGCAAACTAGAAGAATGTTGTTTGGTTCCGCGGGCCCGTTCATTATTAACTCTAAAACCAGAAAGTATATCCGGCGGCAGACTTGTCGACGGCATGATCAAAAAAAGGAAAACAACGGATTCGATACACACAGACTACGAAGTTGATTGCCTTATGTCGATTCCCACCGAGAGAGGAAGAATACGTTTCACGGGAATGAAGAACCGTCGTCGACGAGAGAAAGTATCTGTCCCCGCTTCGCTCGGCCTCTTCACTTTGCGCGAGGCGTCCGTTTATTTTCATCTTCTTATTGGGAAGAAAGGATTTCATCACGTAACACCGGTTGTACTACCAAAAGTCGAGTGACCGTAACGGTACACCGAAATCACGATCGAATTATTCGAGTCTTCAAAGTTCGTAGACACGGAATAGATCGTGAAAGAAACCCGGGGACAGTGAATAATTTTAGAAACGATTTTCTAGCTTTCTATGTGCCATTTCGAATTTTAGAATCTCATAAAATGTTAATCGCCATTTCTCTCCGGTATTCTCATCCGAGGAGTGGAAGAATTTATTTATTCAAACGTTACACGCCCCAGGAATAATTTAAAGTGTGTGCCATTAATTATGAGACTGACTGTACACACATCGTAAAGATTAACGTTTTGAGTTTATCGCGAACGCATTCTCTACGAAGTCAGGTTTCAAGATTAATTAGCGCGATGCTATTCGAAAGGATCCAAGGTGGTTTCTTCGGATCACCCAGTGTACATGGAATCGTGCAATTTCGCAGAATACACGCACAAGAGCATCAACGGCTCCCGCGTCTCGGCGGCGGTATGCATCTCATTAAAATTACCGAAATTTCGGATCAGTCTTGTCAAAGGAGCCAACAATTGCATTTGAGTGGCCGTGTAATCGAATTTTCATGCCTCCTTTTGCATCTATCGGGGTCAGGCGTGACATTGTCTGGAGATCGAAGATATGCAAATTTCCACGAGTTTCGAGTCCCACCAACGAATAGGTTCGCCATGCCTATACAGGCGTCCCGCGGAAAATGAACAATGAGTTAATTTTCCTATTACG
Organism: Lasioglossum vierecki; assembly: GCA_028455595.1. Classification (NCBI taxonomy): domain Eukaryota; kingdom Metazoa; phylum Arthropoda; class Insecta; order Hymenoptera; family Halictidae; genus Lasioglossum; species Lasioglossum vierecki. The sequence continues at coordinate 9,303,155 of CM052336.1, read as the reverse complement.
TGGATTCCTTTAGGGCGTAATTGACGTGACGCCACTGTTAATCACCGACGTCGGATAATAATGTTATATTAACGGCGGCCGTCACAAGCTGACGTTCTTAATAAACGGCTAAGATAATGAACGCTGTTTACAGCGATTGCGTAACAGGACTGAACCATGGGGAACTAGCCCTCGCAGAATCGCTACCATTCTATTCAATTTGCTCATCGATTGTGAAAAGGACGAATACGTAACTTGTCGCAATTTCACGGAGTTTCCTCCTTGAAACGAAAGTTAAGAAAGCTGAACAGATTGAGGATCGTTATGGATTCATTGCAGGTGCCAATTTGTAAACTGTAACGTCTATATTAAAACGAAATTAATAATATAGTTGATTTATCGCTGATAAATGGCTTTCTCTGTCATTCATTATACGTTGAAATAATTGTCTTTGACGAAATGCTGTTTCGAAAATTATAGGAAATCCTGCTTTATAGTATAATCTGCAGAATTTCTTCTTTCTCATATTTACTGTTTACAAGTCACTGAGAAACGTATAGGATTCCATTTATGATTCATTCTGTATGTACTTTCCCTTGTGTAACTCGCCAGATCTCTTTCAAAAATTTCCTCTACGAGCTCTATACCCACCAAACGGAATTACAAGCTATCTTATGGAACTAGGACAGGCTGCATTCTCGATCTAGTTCTGCTGATCACTCATTATTCAGACAGTCGCTGTGTAATTTCAACATTGATACACGATTCGTACATCTTACAATTTTAATTGTTCTTTAAATTCTTAAAACATTTTATTTGCTGGAAACTTATTGATTTCGCAACTCCATGATGCATGAAAAAGGGGTTTAATCATTTTCCAAAGGAGAGAAGATTATAGGAAATCCTGGGTTATAGTTAGTCTTCAAAATTTCTTCTTTCGCATATTTGCTGTTTACAAGTCACTGAGAAACGTATGGGATTCCATTTATGATCCATTCTGTATGTACTTTCCCTTGTGTAACTCGCCAGATCTCTTTCAAAAATTTCCTCTACGAGCTCTATTCCCATCAAACGGAATTACAAGCTATCTTATGGAACTAGGACAGGCTGCATTCTCGATCTAGTTCTTCTGATGGTATCCAAGATTTGAGCAGTGTACGACCACTCACGTCTGCACTATCCGTACATCTTACTATCTTAATCGTTCTCTAAATTCTTGAAACATTTTATTTACTGGAAACCTATTGATAAATTTCGCTAGAACCATGATGTATAGGGAAGTTTAATAATTTTCCAAAGGAGAATATTTTTTTTTATTAGAAAATCTCATATGAGATTTATTTCAACATAATTAAACAAAACAAAAACGAAATACACCACATACAAAACAAAGGAGAATATTATTAAATTTCTCGTGATTAGACTGTGGTTCTAGAAATATTCCATATGCCAATCTAATACGCAGTCTACGAATTACGCGCACGGAAACTATTAGTAGTCGCAGTCAAATGATTCAGAGCATTTTCATTTAGCACGGACAGCAATTCTTTGCAACAATATTTCACTAGGGTCTACTAACCGGGTACCTTACCGGGAAACGAGAATTCTGCATTAGAACACTGTATATTGTCGCATGGAAACGATAAGAGCCTCGCAGATAAAGAGCCATAAAACGTTCGCGTACAATTTCGCCGTGTTCTCTGATTCGACGGTCTCCACTACAGAAACCCATATATAAACGGCCTGTCCCAACCCCGACAGCACGGTTAACGAGATCACATTAGATCAGATACCTCAACCAGAAAATAGGCAGTCTACTTTATTCTTCTTCAATATTATTTGCTTCTTTCCCAAGAAACATTCGCGAACGCTTCTCGAGAAAATTAGCGGACCTTCTTCTCGAAACGAGTGCCTTATTTCGAAATGCATTGCACAATTTGCAGTCATCACTGTAGAACATCCAAAATTGTTTTGTACACTTGATACAATGTTTTGTATTTGCTGATCATCTGTGAAATTGTAAGCATTTAGAAGAAGAACATGCTTTTACTCGGCCATTTTTTAAGAGTCTAAACAATTACTACAAAATGAACAAGATATCGCTATCTTACAAGAAAACCACTAGTTTGGAGAAAATCCTATTTAAAGATTTAACCAAAATGAACTGAATATCATTTATTTCCATAAAATCACACATATCAGCGATATCTTCTACTTTGTTTAGAGTACATACTTAGAGGTAACTTCTGTATAGTTTTTTTCTTCTAACCAAAATATTAACCCCTAAGATTTTAGACATGTCATACTTTTCTTTAAAAAAAAACTTAACTGCACTTTAATAGTAAAAATATAACACTTTTGCATTTTAATTATGACACAAGCGAAAAATCTCAATTTTGTTTAGTTATACCGGTTTTCCTTCAAGGTAGCAATATATACTTTTACACAAAATACTTGTTAAGAAAGGATGGTCACTATTTCTCCCAGAAAAAAATTCCTGAAAATCACTGGACACGACTCCTCAAATCGCTAACTGATAAAATGACCTGAAAATCGTGTCCATTCTGAGACTACGTTACACGAACTGTAAGATAATCTGCTTTAACAACATACGAAGAAGTCTATTCAAATTTCCAGATTCTTGAACATAAAGGGCAATTTCCTGACGGCATCCTATTTCTTATCAAAGAGTTCTATCGCGTTATCTACAAAACTACGTCTTCGGAGACAACTCCAGTTACTCGTGTTCTTCGCATTTCAAAGGTGTCCTACCTGTACTGTTCCAAATCAGTGATATTTGATTATGATCTTTGAACATTTTACAGAAATGATTTCGTGTACAACCAGTGCCCCGTGAAATGCATTCGAAACGTTCGACACGAGCGTCTGTCGATCAATTGCCAACGCGAGCGGTTCAATAAAATCGCACCGTTTCAAACAAAAAATTGCAAATTAATTTCGAAAGTCTGACGCGATCGGTACGCGCACTGTCCGGACAGATTAGACGCGTCGAAAGCGAAGCTGACATGTGTAAAAAATTTATACCGCATCTTTCATTGCAGATTTCGCTTTTCATCGAGCATTATGCGCTGCACTGCATAGTTTATGTACATTATTCATATATTTTTCAATAAGCGTGTCCAGACATACATTATTCATTTATCATTCATTTGAAATGTTTTACACGAGGTTATATTGCGTGTGATGAACGTTAAAATTATTTTCAGGGTATTGATAATAAGCGAAATTCAAAGGTTAAAGTCACTGACCTCTGGAGTCATTTCTTTCAAGGAAATACAACATTTTCGAATGTTCTGTATACAAATTACTCAAACATAAAGTTTTTTTTCTAATTGAAATTGTTCTCATTAAACATGATAAAATAATGATTTTATTATGTATTAACTGACCTGACAGACATTGTCCTGTCCAACTTCAATACATTTGTTTGTGATGACATAAAAATTTTCCAGGACTCAATCGTTCGAATCGTGAGTTATGGTGTTCATACAAAAGTCCCATAGAAAAAAGCACTTCCATTTTTCCGGGCAACTTTTCCAATTTTTCTTTCCTTAAAAACCTTATTCGGACTTATTTGGCTTATTAAAAAAATTTGCCAAATCGGTCCAGTCGTTCTCAAGTGATGCGCTTACCAACAAACAACATTTAATTTTTATTTATTTTTGTATTTATTTATTATATAAATAATATACATATATATATAATATATTTTTATTATATCATTATAAAGATCTTTTTTTATAATTATTTTTTCTTCATCTTTTTTATTTCTTATCTTATCTTATTTATTAATTTATCTTTATAATTATAAAGAACTGAATTGAATCTCATCATTTTCGTAAGCCTTACGGCGTAACGCGACACATTCGAGTTACTTTTCAAGCTCGGTATAGCATTTTGAGCATTCAAAAGGTAAAGAAAAAAGGCAAGAAGAGGTTTGATTGCCGGCGAGAATTGCTCAGACTAATAATGTCCACCACGACAAGCAGCTCCAATATCCCAACAGAGGGATCCTCATTCGCAAGCGAATGAATGCGAATCTAGTCGTGGTGTCGGTGCAGCCGTCGACGAAAGAAAAGGCGGCGTCTTTTTATTAAACGTCAGATTTTCGGCGATGTAGGTCGTCCGTTTAATTTCCGCGTCAGCCAAGGACAGGGAGATAGGAAGAAAACGCGGATGATCACCGGCGTCTACAACGGGAAGGAGAAAGGCGTTGAGGATCGAGGGAACTCAGGGAGAAGTGTCTTCGCGAAGAGAGGTACAAGCCAGGGAAAGGAATTCCCTGGCGCGGCTGTTCTCGTCGAAGTTGCCGGAGTTTCGTTCGTTTTCTCGTCGTAAAATGAAACTATTGCTCTATCAATCGATGCTCCGTTTCCTCGGTGTCAGTCGCCTAGCCGGCAGGTTCCGTAGGAAAGAAGGTTCCTGAGAAGGTTCGGGGGAAGGTTGGCTCTTCTCTTTTCGTTTGTTGTCGGCGCTCCGTGGCCCCCCGCGTTCCGTCCGCCGTTCGCGAATCGCTCCTGACCTTCTCGATCTCGCGTTTTTCAGGAAGTTCACGAGGCTGCTAAGAGGAATAAGCTTGTACCTCGGAGGGGGCTGTACACACCCGCTGGCTGTCGAGATACCAAAGATTCCTTCAGAGATTGCGGACGGAATTTCGCTGTAGTGATGGACGAACTCTCTCTCTCTCCCCTCCTCCCTTCATCCCGGATCCTTCCCCGTGCGCGTCTTGTCTTATCTAGACCCCAGCCGGTATTATAGCCCGTCCTCTCGTATCCTCCGTCAGACAGATAAAATTCCAGGAAAAGCGAAAAGGGCCCTCGCTGATTCCCTTTTCCTCTGGAAACTTGAACCTCTCGCGCCGACAGAGATGCGCTCTTCCCTAGCTGTATGTGCGTATGTATGTGTCTGTATGTACACGTGTGCGCGCATGTATCTCCTATATCCTATCGGGACCTGTGACCCCAGGTTCTCACCTCCACACACGCATACGTGCACATCTTCCCACGGAGACTTTAAATCGAAAGATCCCCGTTTAGATGGATCCACCGTCACGTTCGAGCTGCGGGATATCCGGCGCGAATAGAACCGATGCGACCAGACCAACGCTCTAGCCTAATCATTCCCTCGGCTGTCTTTCGGTGGTGTTACTGGACATGGCCGGGTTCCTTTTAGAAAAATGAAGCGAGAACGTGGAGTAACAACCTTTTGCTTCAGAAGAATTTTGCTTAAAATTCAATTGAATTTGCTTCTGTAGAGTCCTGTTTAGTTCTGTTTTTAGTATGTTCATACTTTCACTCTTTATTGTTACAAATATATAACATCAGTAGTCGAGCGGCGAGTCACTTGCGAATTAGATTTTTAGGTCGCTCGGACAGACTCGATATACTTTCGGCATAATTCAAAAGTAGAAATTACGCAGCATTGTGTAATAATTGCATCAGTGAAGGGGCGAAGTTTTTCGTAGAAAGCCGCGAAGAGAAATATTTCCTGGGAGTTGCTCATTATGAAGTTGAATGTTAATAGGAAGTGAAAGTTGCGGAAGTGGACAAATAAAATTTTGGCAAATTCGCATAAAAAGTTCGTGGGAACTTTAGGAGATTATGTTCTAATTTTATAAGTTATTAACTACTTCAGTGTGTATTAAACCTTAATATTATGTTGCAGCGTGTTGTAACAAATATATTTTTTCATTTAAATATTTAATTTCTCGAATGATTCTACCTATTACGTTTTCTACATTTTCACGAGAAAAATGTTGCTTGTTACAATTCCATGAGTAGTGCAACAATAATGGCACATTATAAAGTGACGAATCATTTGTAGTTGAAATAAAATATTTATCTCTCTGCTCTCTAAAGAACAAATTTTTGAAACTGTGACGATAATTGACAATAAAGCAACGATAAAACGAATAATTAGCAATAAAGGAACGTTTCTCATATAAAGTTGGATCGAGAATTTCTATTTTTCCATAGAACTGGTTTTAAACATCCGTAATTTTTATAAATTTCCAATGGAAGTCCTCTTTGAACTCAATCCGTAATAAAGTCTAATAAAAAATTAATAATAACTGGAAGTATCGTTAATTTAATATTCCACTTATTCAGCGAATCTGCTCGTATGTTTTGCGAAAAGGCAAGCTATTAAAAATCAACGACAGATATTTTATTTATTCTAACCATATCAGTAGGCGCAGCTTGCAAGTGACACAGACAAACCGAGTTTCTGCATTAGGATACGTGCTCACGGTATCTGGCAATAAAATTTGCATTAATCGTTCTCAGCAGCAGAGAGAATGCTAGAAACGAAAACGCGGAAGGGCAGCACCCACGCTGATCGAAAATCCGGGCAGATTTAATAAAAACATGAAAGCTGCTTGTCAACGATGTCAAAATATTTCGTGGAAACGTCATAGTCTGTACCGTGTGGTAGCAATTCAACGGGTATCCGAATATAAAGGAAAGTAGAGGAATCATTTTTTATGAAATATTTTTCATTTGAAAAGTACACTCTGCACTTTACTATCTTATTAAGAAAACATGCTACCTTCGCATAAAATGACATCTACAGCAAAGTGCAGACATATTTTTACCACGTTACCACGCTTGTGGAATTTCAAACCACTTCCCGATGAGCAAGAGACTTGAAATTTTCAACATAGCTCAAAACTCGATGACAAATGCAATATTAAAAAAAAAATTTTAAAGACTACATTTAGGTTTTAAATAATAGTTTTAAATATTCCCCTTCGCCCTCGCCGCGCGAAGCTCGGTAGTACGTTATCGCCTGCAACGATCCCTACTCCGCACGCTCCCTACTCCACTATGCGTTCCTACTCCAACTCCGACCCCACTCCGCTGGCCTACTTCGCAGCGAAGGAGCTCAGTTTACTTACTGGGTTCGTTTAGATTAGGTCGGGCGGGGGCGACAAGGGCCGGCGGTCCTGCACGGTAAGCGGGCCTTACCAAGTGCGCTCGGTAGTAAAGACTGAAAAGTAGAAAATAAAAATATATATAAAAAAACTTTTTAAAAACCACGCTTATATTAGAATGCGCTAAGAAGAATAAAATAATATTTTCAGATATTAATGACTATAAATAAAAGCGTGAAGTGCTCACGAAGATTACGTTAATATAGTTTGGCGCTCCACGCTTTTATTTATAGTCTCTAATATCTAACAATATTATTTTCTCCTTTATGGTGCATTCTAATATAAATGTGGCTTTTAAAAAGTTTTTTTTACTAAATAATCTTTTATTTAAAGTGGACTCTTCTTTGCTGCTGTATTACGAAAATGTTTTTGAATTGAAATGTTCTCTATGTGCTAAAATAGTTCAAACGAACGCTGTAATTTTGTATATTTGAGAAATTTAGAAAATAACTAGTGTCTTTCCACACTCTATTGACCTTCTATTTCTTAACGCTTCCTCCCTGAAAAAGTTCCCTGAACTCCAGATTAAAAGCGAATTTATTAGAAAAGTTTTTGGCGAATATAGTAGACGAAGCTGGCCTTAATAAACCTATTTGCATAATTTTCGCGCAGTTATTTATCCAATATGAGAGCTACCGTTCTGTGAAACACTGGCAGCATTCATTTTCGTTGGAAAACTATTACTTCTTGTCATGCATACTCATTCTAATCATTCTTAATCGTACCCTCTCGACAATTATTAAAATTAAGGAAATGATTCTAACCCTCATAAATTCTACTTTACATTAAACTAAGAAAGCAACAAAAATGTAATGAGAATGCTGTATCTACAATTTATAGAAAAATTTTTAAAACTCTGTTATCTAAATAACACTAGCAAACACCTCACTACATATTTCGCTTCGATCCTCGAATTTTATGCAGTTTTGCAATTTTTATAGACAAACTTTAAGAAAGAGGAATGGAATAAAATCTTCTTTTTCATGGGAATCGCCTTTGTAGATCTAAAACAAATCAAGATTGTACTGGATTCTATCGAATTTTATATTGTAGCATTTTTTGAAAATGTTCATAAGCCATGAATGCATAAACATCCGCAGTCTAGTAATTACTAAGCAGGTAATAGTACACAAATCCAAACGGATCAAAATAATTCCTCGGGGAAACAGAATTCCAATGGACAAACAGTTTAACGTGCACATTTCCTGTATCTGTAGAAAGAGCATTTTTCCAGTTAATTAATGAAACTCGAAAAGTTCGTGTGATAACTCGGCTCAGCTAATTGGCATGCTAGTGCCGTTGTATGCTTGATTAACCTCAACAAACGGAATATAATTCCGTTTTATACCGGTGAATTTATACCGTTTCCAAATGCCATTATTTGGCGGTCACTCTAATTAATCTACTAATTACCAACGGGAACAGGTCGGATCGAAAATTGTTTTCGATTACGGTAACACCACTATTATTAACCTCGACGCGACCGTAACGAAGCTAGTAAACGAAAAATGTAACCGAGCCTTTGTAATTAACGCCTGCGCGTTTAAACGTAAAAACTTTGATCTCTCAATGATCAGTCGGTTTCGTGTTTGTCGCACAAACTTGTCGTTTCAACATTTCGTTCCGAACACCGACTTGACTGTCGCCGAAAGTGCAAGTTTGATGTACTTGATCGTACGTTTACTAGTAATGGCGGTGATGAACGTTATTAATTTTAGCGTTGTAGTCATGAAAATGGAAAAAAACTTAATTTTAGTTTATCAAGTAAGGAATTAATTATTTTAGCAGATATTGCAATTTTCTGTTTCATTTAAATAAGTGATTTCCAATCGCAATATTAGTGGCAGAAACAAATCCTGTGTTCCAGGTCTCGAATTAGTATAATTCATTCAATTAATTTTAGCGTTGTAGTCATGAAAATGGAAAAAAATTAATTTTAGTGTATCAAGTAAGGAATTTTAGTAAATATTGTAATTTTCCGCTTCATTTAAATAAGTGATTTCAACAAAATATCATTCTTTACCACATTTATTCCCAGCCAATCGCAAGTATTAGTGGCAGAAACAAATCCTGTGTTCCAGGTGTCGAATTAGTATAAACGTCGGGTGTTCAATTGCAGAAAAATGTCCACCGAATGCTGTTCGAATACGTTCGTTAGTCCGCGTCATCGAGAGCTCAGTTCAAAGTTTATGGATGCCGACAACACGTTGAAAATTCCACCAGGACTTTTATTTATGAAATATCCGTCGGTTTGTGATTTACGAGGTAAATCGATGAAACACACGTATGCAAATAATATATAAAAAATATATATGTACCACCAAGTATATATATATATACTAGGTGGTACAAGAGAAGAGTTGCTGGAACAATAGGCATGGAGGCGCACGAACGGCGTCAAGGAATAAAAGGAAAACGGGGTGGAGGGAGCCACGGAGCCCCAGAAAGATAGAAAGAAAGAAACAGATGTGAAAGTAGCGGGCAAAACAGCATTACGTAGGTGTAAGAAGAGCAGTAGAAATGAAAGAAAATGGTGCAGCTGTAGGCAAGCAAAAGGGGGAGCCCGCAAAGGCCACAGAGTCACCCGGTGGCTGCACGTTCCTCTGGACTGTCTCCAAATCTACTCTACAAGCTTTTTCTATTTCAGCCCCTTATCCTTCCTTCTCTCTGATTTATCTTTTTATTGTTTCACAGCCGGTCCGACAACTGCTCGTCCTTAGTTCTAACAACTCTTATACTCCCGACCCCCTCCGGTAAACAATGCTCCGATGCTCCAACTGGCTTCTCGTCGATTAACGAATCTTAACCCTTAAAAGCGAACACCTCGACTGAAGGGAACTATCAAGGAACTAGAATCTAACTAGAGTTTGGGTCGAAACATGGGTTTGCGAGAATCGGTTTTTTTCGTTCTTATTTGATCAAATTTTGGGCTGAGAATTTTTATTTTGCATAATCCATTGTCATTACGTTGAAACTTACTATATAAGTTCAACTAAAGTCGCGCTAAAAAATAGAAAATTTTTTCTTAGGTTTGCCTATTTTAAGAGTAAGAATTTACACCTAATTCCCGCGCAACAATCAAAATGTTAATAAAAAGTCCAGAAAAATTGGTGAAGGTAATTTCCTTTCTTTCAGCATGCGTTGGTCGAATTGGAATTGAAATCATTCAGTTGAAAACTAAATCAATTTCGACTCTACACGACTTGTGCGGCCGGAGTGTTTGTGACAATTTAATATTTCGCTCGTGGTGTTCCGTAAGGCGACAAAGATACGCTTTGTGTAAAAGATAACCACATACACTCAGAGTTGGGCAAAAATTTTATCTAAATAAAAATTGTGAATAAAGAGGATTTAAAGCCCACTTGGAAATTTTATTTACATAAAATTTTTGTTCAACTCTGCATACATTGTACGCTGTCGTTTATATGTACTTTGCTAGAGGGTGGTCGATAACTGGGCACACTCGAAAAGTAGATGATTCTATGTAGAAGAATATGTTGGAAATGTAGTATAAATTTTTTTTCATGAGACTTTGTTCTCGAGAAAATCTCTTTAATTCATAATGTGTCTCGCTGTAGCGTACTGTCTGTATTCAGACTTGAGTTTTCTGTACTGGATAATCAAGAATACACAACAAACCAGAATATTAACTCGTAAATATCGAGTGTTCCGTCGTTTTAATTGTTGTACCTGAAAACTTTTTACAGAATAAATTGCTCATAATGTTAATAACGTCATGTAAAAAAATACATCACACAACCGAGACAGAAAGAGATCGTTTCACAGTGCGTAAACATAGTAATGAATTTTCACTTTGAGGAACATGTGAAGATTAAGATCGATTTTCCCAAGAATAAAACCTCATACGAAAAAATGTTGTTCTACATTTTTCGTTCACCGTGGAATCACTCTCCTTCTGGATGAATATACCTGTATAGTTGGCGCGGAGAAAATGTAAAGTACGCCGACAGCTAGTTCGAAAGGAGTAAATTTTGATTAATTAAACACAAGCCCGACCATAATTTCACCTGTACACGGGAATACCATTGAGGAGTTTTTGCTTCGGAAATAAAGCTGTCAGGTCCACGTTAATCGTGCCATTTTCCCCCGATAACTTATCGCACTTTACAAGCGTTCAATATAGTTTTCGGGGCATGTATCATCCGCGGAAATAGCTCGAATGCTCCAGGCGGCTATCGATGTTTGTGCCGGTACGCAGACGACACGTGCGTAGCCGTGAACACGGTTGTGTGTGGGGCCAGGGCTCATATATCTTTGTAATAAAGTCCGGTGGACCCCGGCCCTTTCGAACCGCATGTTACACTTATGACCCGCCAACGTTAATTACGGGAATAATTGTACAGCTGAAAATCTGGGCATTCCGTAAATGCACTTTGCCGGCGATTAGATCGAACAACGTGCGTGACTCCCGCTGACGCGACCTGATTGTTCCTAACGTTTCTATATGGAAAGTATTTCACCGTGCGTTCACCTAATGGCAACGCTTGCAACGGAACTGTGCCAGAATTTAAAACAACTGATAGAAGCGTGTGCGCGCCCTGTTACAAATATTGGTCGCTTGCGGCATTCGCTGTTCACACGGGAGAGAATTCAAACTCCTTGCACAAAAATTAATTTTATGATTGTATTCTGTATCGTTTATAATTAGATGGCGGAGATCTTCATGCAAAATAAAAATTGTCTGCGTCTGATGGTATTATATGAGTATTTATAATATTTTTTATTATATTTTTGATCATCGTAAATATATAGTATATAGTATATATAGTATAGTATATAGTATATGTATATAGTATTGCTACAAAAATAGCTATTTGTTGTGTAGAAAAATGATCGAACCGTGGCGCCGATAATAAAATTCATAACATCCGAAAGATAAATTACGATCGATAAACTAATTAATTATGTAAATATATAGTGTTGAATAGCATTTACATGAGTAAAATCGACAACTTTGACTATCGTTCTCCAAAAGAATCCGTCAATTTGCCACGCGTATACAACCATCGGTTGAAACTTAAGCTGCACGTCGGCGAATATGGCCAATAGTCCAGCAAATTCTGTAGTGATTCAGACATGAAATTAATCGGCGTTAGAGAGACCATGGAGAATCCGTGTTGCATTATAGTGTGCACCAGTGGGAAGGATGAGCTTCGTCGCATGCCGATGCTATAACAATGGCGGTGGCATCGAAGCAACTCTTTGAAGGACTAACACGATATTCTATTAATTTGAATCGCGAATGGAGTTTCCGCCAGCACCATGCGAGTACACGCGATATGTGCGTTTAATTGCAATCCCGCGTATTTAGCCTGTCATGGATGCCATCCTTGAATTTAACAAATAATACACCCGCACGGGAACACTCGGAAGCCGGAATATATTCGGAAATTTCATTAAATGTTTTAACGCCTACGCGTAAAAGGTAACGCGGCAAAAAGCATTGGCTAAATTTCTGCGATATATTTTCCATATGACACGAATTTCATCGTCGGAACACTTGTCGCCTGCAATTTCAGCCACGCAGACGCGCCGCTCGCAGCGTGCAATATTGATAAAAATTTAGACGAAATGTTCGATAATTGCTGACATCGACGGAAGCACCCGCGTGTCTGCCTAATGGTAAATATATCGTTTGATTAAAATAGTTTATCACGAGAGGTGCTTTGCGTAGTTTACGATTTTCAAAAATATATTGCGATGCGTACAATATGAAGAAAATAAGCAACTAATCTAAAGCACACGATTTTCAAAAATATTAATCGTCAGTATAGAGTACAGAAATATTGTTTCTAATGCGTACAATATGAATAAAAGACTTTCTACTTTATTAGCGAAAAATGTTTCTCTTTAAAAATTAAAAATTCTAAAAATTTTCGAGTTCTATATAATAATTATTTATTACGATAATTATATTTATTACGATAATAATTATCGTAATAAATATATTTTTTGTAATCATTGTCTAATTAATTTCTTAAATTTTGTTGTATTAATATAAAATTAAAAATTGTTCATTTGTTACTCATTTAATAGTTTTCCAGGTAATTTAAATCACCGATGTCTTTGGTTCTTTTCTCATGGATAACAAAATGGATAAAAAAACTGTCTTTCTTATGGCTAACAAAACGTCCAGGTGTGCGAAGTAGATCCGGCCTTTATCTAGCGCTTTCGACTACTGAAAAAATCCATCTTTGTATTATCGAGAAATGAGAACGCGCATTCTACACCCTTACAATCCTGGAAAAACGAGTCTGCTCCCTTGAAATGCGAAGAATGAAGTACTCTGTGCTATATGAACTTAAACAATGAACCTGTTCATCTTATAGATATGTATGTTGGTAAAATCTGATCAACCGACAACGTTGCAATCATGGCACTGGTTTCGGGATGAAAATGAATAGTACTAGGCAGAGGTATTTGTTTGGTCGTTAAATAGAACCCTCGGTTCGATGCTGCACCCGATTATGCCATCGCCGTTATGCTTTGCAAACTATCGTGCACAGAAGGTATTAAAATCGTTATTCAGTAAAGCACTTGGGCCAACGTTTCCTCCTTCCCGACAATGTCGTCCCCGGTGTCGCTATCGCTTTGATAGTTAATGTGTATCAATATTTTATGTATTCCGCATAAGCAACGCGGCAGGTATTTGCGTTTATTAGCTATAAACCCCCCGTAGGTGGAGCTCACTCTCGCAGGATTTATGGCTCGCGTTCTTTGCGTTCTTACACCGAAGATGTTGCTCTCGATGAAACTAGATTTTTCGCATCATGCTCCCGACATTACGTGAAATTGCTGGAAGTGAGACCATAAGTTCGCCTATCAACGCACTCACACTTCCAGCTTGTTTCCAATCGAGAATTTTGTTTCCAATTTCTACGACACTTTATACATACATCTTATCACGCTTTCTTCTAAAACAATTATTTTACTTTTCACAATATCAATTACGATTAGCAACATAATTTTAGCAAAATAAGTTATGACTGAACCAAGAGTTTTGACACTTAAATTTAAAATATTTCAGAAAGTGGAGTTAATCGGCTTGGGCTGTGAACGACTCACATATGTACGTGTATCTTGCGGAAATAAAATTATTAAAATTAGAAGATTATTAGCAGAACTTCTTCTACAATTAAAACTGTAAGCTGAAGACTAATTTGGTGTTATTACTTTCTAGTAATAGTATATTACTATTTATATATTTATATATATAATAATTATATATTTATATTTATTTTTATTTATTTATATTTATATTTATATAATAATTATATAACAATAAATAAAGCTATTCTATCTTATTCAGTCTAGATGTCTTCATGAAAGTTACATCTATATTTATGCATTATACGGTGTTTATTTAAATTTTGATTTTGAAGGGAATTATGAAAAACAATGTACATATATTATTTCATCACAGTCCTCCACTTTCTGTTGTACGGAGTTAATCGATTTGGCAAGTAAACGGCTCATTTATTACTTGGCTCCAGCATTAATTATAATTAAGCCAGTATTAAGAAAAATTTCTTTGAAAGGAGTAGCAAAGGTGGCAGAAAAACTATGTAGTCGACGAAGAAAAAGTGTGCGCACTATGTGCTCGCGAAGGTGGATGATGCAGGGCGTTAAGCCGCGCGAAACTATGCAAGTGATGTGAGCGTATATCTCGCGCGGCGCATGCAATCCGCCGCGCTACAAAAGGGAACAACGAAGTATAACGAATGCGAGGCAGAGGAAAAATAAGTGGGCAGATGCTAAACCTTCCTACAGTCAAGGAGAAAGGTGTAGGTGGAGAAACCTCGGCGATTCCTTGCCGCATCCGAGCTCTGTCCGCGACGTCCGCTCTTTTCGCGGTTTACACCTGCAAACGGTCTATCTCCCTTTCATTCTCTTCCGCGCGACGCGACGTTCGCACGCGTTCACCTAAACGCGTGCCCGCACTTTTACCTCTGAAAGACTTAACGTGGTCTTAAGAGAGGCGCGCGGTGCCCGCAAATTTTTGCGGTCTCGTGGAATTGAGATCCTTCCCGGAACAAGACATTCACGCCGCTCGTCGTCGTGGCCCTTTACCAAGGAAACTGACTGGCGTAATTAATATTGAATCTGCGAAACACTGAAAGCGATTTTATATTAACGAATAATAAAGAGACTGGCTTCATTCAGATATTTGGAAGTTGTTTATTGTACTACATGTTTTATGAAATTTTATTGAACAACATTGTCCAACAAAATTCAACTTTTTTCTGACGTTTCGATTTTCACTATGCGATTCTTATAGTTTTCTTTTCCACTTTTTTGAAAAATTTGATTTTGGAAACAAGACATATTTTTCAACTTTAAACAAATATTTTGATGTTATTATTAAAAATTTTGAATTGTTCTATACAGCAAAAGAATTTAAAAATATTAATACATTAGACACGTTTCAACATTCTTGATGTATTAATATTGGATATCACTGTATTCTAGGAAAGTCTGCAGTATCTTTTATAATAACATCACAATATTTGTTTAAAATTAAAAAATACTTCTTGTTTTCAAAATCAAATTTTTCATTCGCAGATTCGGGATCAGCTCAAAAAAATTCATCAGAATCGCATAGTGAAAATCGAAACGTTCTTTTGCTGTTATACAGCGTAATTGTTCAAAAATGTGTTTACGATTTAAATCATATAAAATGGTTAACTGTAAAACAGCTGGAGATACCATTTTGTTTTCGTTTTGGTTATGTACCATAACAATGTAGTGTAGCAATGATCTAGTATTTACAATGCTCAAAACCGTTGCATTTTGTTTACATAATGACACGATCATGTAACCAAACAATTTCTTAAGTACACTTTTATCTACTTAACTATTCTGACGATCGCTTTTGGTCATAGCCACTAACCATGAAAATATGATGTATCAAGCTAATTCAACCAAAAAATTGCTTAAATACACTTTCCTCTGATTATTCTCACGATCAGCATTTGTCTTGGTCATAAAAAGATAATGTTAGAGTTAAAGATCTTACAATGGTTAGTGCTCTTGCAAAGATTTGTTCACAAAGCGACGTGGTAATTGGACGAAAGAAATATGTAAATATTTTTTACCATCGTTAAAAGTCTACCTCTTACAGTGCTTCGCAAGATGAGGAAATTCAATATCAAAGTACCAAAATGTTTTTCGCTTTAATATTCGTATTTTTCGACAGAATTCACCCATTCGCTGTTTTTATATTAAAACGGAGCTACTTTGGAATGATGGAACCTTTTCCGACGATATTTTACGAAATTGTTGGTCGCAACGTGCAGTTCTATATTATGCAAATGACTTTATATTAACACATATCCGACCAGATGACGAATGTTCGTCATTTGGTGTTGCCGATGAAACTCAAATTTTTGTCGTTCGGTCGGGTATGTGTTAATGCATAGTTAATTGATATCGTGCTGCGCGCGATACCATCCTTCTCAATTTAGAAGAGATAATAAGAGAGAAATTCCGCTGAAGATACGAAATATTTTTAAGTAATCTTCAATAATTCATCGCAGGGTGAAAAGTTTCCGCGCGCCGTGCGAATAACGCACTAATTGCAACGAACAATAGTATAATCCATCAGATGGATTCAATGTATGCGTGCACATGCAGAAGCATCGTGTTTATATAAAATTTCAAGTATAATATATTTCACGGCAACAGCACGCTCGATGTAATTAGAGGTGAAACTGTTGCTCCACATTTAAATTAATGTCTCGTTAACATTACGGAGCGAACATTTAAAATATATATATTTTTGGTCTGATTTAACTGCACGGCTGTGTATCATTATGAGCGAATTACATTAGCGTGACACGTGACAGAATTTACGTATAAACAAAATTATGCCTTTTGTCACGTAACAACCGTGTCGTATTAGTTACACCGCGGTAGGCTCTTTGAGTGTAGGAAATAAAAAAAGGGCACGTTATCGTGCAAAACGCAATCGTTGTTACCGTGAATTATTGTTATTTTACATCAACGAAATGTAATTCTGTCCGAGGCGGAAACATTATTTCCGCCTTGAGAATGTTTTACATAGGTTTTGAACAAATTTTAAACAAGTCAACGCAGCTAGAGCACATCTAATATTTTTATTAATCACAAGAAGCTTAGAATTGAAGCTGAATTAAATATTAAAATAAAAATGATTTGTGACTGTATTTTAGCACAGTTCTCTTTACCTTCATAAAAAAATTACAATGTAAAATTACTAGAATGTCGATTTTATGCATTTATGACGGAAACGGACACGTAAAATTGAAAACAGTGGACGAGTTAAGAAGTTTCAACGATATCAGTGTATTCATTTTAGCTTAATAAGACAATTAAAAGAAGAAAGAAATTTCTATTTGGTTCCTGTGTCCAACAATCAATGCAATATTTTTTTATTTTGCATACAGACCCGCAGAATTTATATATATTATATTAGATTTTTTTATATTAGACTATTATTATATTAGAATTTCGTTTGCGTGACAATTCTGAGAACGTCAGCGATCTGTTTCGTATAATAAGATTGTAAAAAGGGTAATGCGCGGAATACGAGTGTAAGAAAGTATGAATAAAAGTATGCACCGGGGGCAGAAACGATTTCCCAGAATTGTTATCAGTGTCAGCACGTTATTTTAACAAATACTAACCACATTAGGTCGGTCATAAATGCGTGGCGCAGCCAAAAGCCGAAGATTAATTTGAAATTCGAATTTCATCGCCAAATCTTGATAAAGAAAATCCGAGAACGGTCTGTAATTCCAGAACATAGCGAGAGATGGATGTGTGCCAAAAAGCCGCGCGTCCAACTGGACTGTCGACATAGAAACTGGCCAAAAACCAAATTTACAAAATGCATAAACAGTGATTAATATCGGAATCTAGAGTTTGGATGGATGTCACGACGACGTGGACGGTTTATATTGTCGCGTACAGAACAAAAGTGATGAAGCAATGCGCTATTCTAGGAGTGAGTAGGCCAGGAATATAATGTAGTGGCGAGTGTCATTGGCATCGGAAGTGAAGTTGCTCTCGATTTATATTGAACATAACATTGCGCAGCGTTTCATATCTTATACATTTCTATTAAAACATTTCACTGCTGTGTTTCACAATCAACTTGGAAAATTTTTGTTTTAGTTATTAGAAGGGAAAGTTATTTCTTATCAAGACCAATTTAACGAATGTATTTCCGTTCATAATAAAATCGGTCACATAATACTGCGTTATTGTATAATAGACGAAAAGATCAACATGTTCATTGTGTGGAAAATGTGGAGAAAGTACTAATAGATTTCCTCTATCCACTATTTCAAAATGCATGCTCTATCTTCACATTTACTGAAACATAAAATCACAACAGTATAGAACTTTCGATTTTAAAAAATTAATATGATTCAATGCATATTTCTCTGATATTATAAATCGTTTCAATTGTACAATAACTAGACAAAATTATTTTATGACAAAAATGGGTACGCACAATTGAAAACAGTGGACAAATTAAAAATATTTAAAGACATAAATGTATTAGTTTTAGCTTAATAGGTTATTAGTTAATAGCCCAGGTGTAGTAATAAAATTTACAATTTGCAAGAAGTATTTATAGAAAGTGCATTTACAATGAAATTGCATCCATTAAAAATGAAAATATTTGCTGTACACACTTAAGTAACCCACTCTGCACGTACCTCAATAAAATCCGTACTTTACGTCACCATGGAAATTTTCATTGATCTCGAAAATTTTTTCGAAGGAACAACAGAAAAATATGGGTGTCGAGTGGTTGGACGTTCCTCGACACGGACGGCTGCCATAAATAATCGGCGAGTAGATATCGTAAACGTCATAGAGTTTTTCCAAGGTGTAAATCACGCTGAGCAAGCCTCGTTGTAAAATCTTACCCTCGCTGCACTTTCCGCTACCACTGTAAGGCATAAACGTCTGTCTCTCGGTGTGGTTGCTGTTGAAGGGCAAAGTTATGTCCCAGGGAATATTAAAACTCCTTGACGCAACTGCACGGCAGCGAAATATAAACAATAGTCGGGCATAAATCGCACTGTTAATTACAAAAAGAATCAGAATTTGCCGCCGTTACAGCCAGGCGGTTTGCTACTGTTTTCGTTTAAAAGACCATTAATACTTTCTTTTCTGACATAATGAAAGAGAACTAAGAAATTTGGTAATTGTATTTGATAAATGCGTTTCATAAATTCGCATACAGTGAACCACGAAAATATTTGAACACACTTAAAACAGTATACACAATAACTATTTTATAATTTTACCAAGCGACCAAACGTTTTGTAAGCAATTAGAAGCATTGGTTTACTAAATGATCTGCAAAAGAGATTTTCCAAAAATTTTTATAAGGTTGTACGCAGAAATAAAGACAGCAGTTTTTGAAACTTTTGTCTTTGAGCCCTTAATGAAAATTTAAAATGTATGTCTTGTTGAAATGAAATTTTCAGCATGTGTATAACTAACATACATCTACAAAACGCATATTTTAAATTTTCATTACGGGCTCTAATTAAAAAAAAGTTATAAATGGTGCCTCTTTTACTTTCTTACGTAATTCTTAGCAATTGCAATTTTTTTTCAAAATCTTTTTTGGATGTCATTTGGTAAATCAATACTTTCATTAAAAAATTATACTGTTTTCAAGTGCGTCCAAATACTTGTACCGAGAAATGTATGTCGCAATAAAGCTGCAGTAAAAAGCACTAAATCTTCAGTGTAAATTTTTTATCGAATCTCTCATGAATACGCCGCGATTCGTTATACCACAAAGTACTACAGCTAATTATTATTTACACATTCTTGCAGTGAGATGTTGAATTTAGCGACGTTGTTAAGATAAAGAGGAAAACCAACAGGTTTTCATATAAAATTGCCTTTGCTGAAGTCGAGGAGTGACAAATTACTTCGGCTTCCCATTTGCCTATCCTGGGAACGCGCGTCCGCAAAAAGCGCAGACATCAATTAGATTTTTAAAAAGTGGCGAAGTTATTCCGGAGTGTTATTGCGAACGTTTCTTTTGGGAGACACGAAGTCGGCAGATTGCAAACGGGAAGGTTGAAAATTTTAACCGCAGATGCTCATTATCGAGCAGAAACCTGCCCGCGAGACTTTAACAACCGACATGGAACAGGTTCACGCGAACTCGCGAGGGAAATCGGTTGACGAGATTCCGGAGGCGAGAAGAGGAAACATATTTTAAAGCGGGGCTGAGCTGGATGGAAGGGACATAAAACACAAGTCGATCAACGATGTCAGATCGCATAAGCGACGGTACAAGTTGTATAGCCCGGTGAATGCGGTGGCATGCAGACTCGGTGCGCCTCTCGGAGCGTTTCGCGAACCCCCGGCAAGTATCGCGAAAAACTTAGTTTCGCCGGAACGATAAATCATCTTGAAATTCGCTTGGGCTGACAGGCATGTAGTTTTACGAGGACCTGCACGCAAAATGCAAAGCAGCCCCCGCGAGCCCTATGGACGTGCACCGCAATTAATTAGCGTTTCGTGATACCCATGCATGTGCTGAACCATTCTTTTTTATGTCGGCTAACTAAAAACTCCGGTCACGATAAGCTGACGCCATTCGATGATCTCTCCTCGAACAGCGACACCGTTCGAGAAACGATATCGCGGAATTGCGGCGAAATTGGCATAACTCGAGGAACGCGATTTTTTTAACTATATATGTACGATAAAAACTTTGATCTTCACATTTCGGTAGCTAGAAAATAATTACGTTATTCTTTCTGACAGGTATATCTTTCCGAGTTTTGTGATTGAATAAAAAATACGATGATTAAGTATTGGTCCTTCGCACGCTATTGATTAAGCTATACAAAATTTTGCATAAAAAATGAATAAAAGATTGTACTGAAGGTGATTAATTCAATTTCGTGTCAGCAGAATTTATACTAAATAATATTAGTTATTAAATATTATATTAACGTCTTTTTTATGACAATAAAATCAATTGGTGGTAAAAATTATATCGTGTTAAGTTACAGAAAGATTATATTAAATAATTCCTACAATAAACAATTTTTGTCATTCGCTTGCTTTCGTAACTGCAGAATTTTATTGGTTCAATATGTACAAGCAGGATGCACTGAACTAAAAATTATTGTAAAACGGTATGAATAAATATTTATAAATAACAGATGAAGGTCGATAAGTATGAATTAAATAGACTCTTCCAGAGAAACAATAAACTTATACAAATTATATAGAATAAAATAGAATTTGTAACAACCATTCATAAACGAAATATGTAGAACGAAACTAAAACTGTCAAAGGAATGACAATAGGGTTTCTGTAAACTCTAGTTTATAAGAATAACGTGTTTTATTAAAATTCTTGCACTTCCGAAAAATTACACATTAATTCTCACAATGCAAGATAGTTCTGAAAAAAATTATATATATATATATATCTCATTTCATTTATATGCATTTATATATATTATATATTTACAATAAACAATATGAATAATCTTCATGATCTTTATCCCACATAAGAAAGTCTGGCTTGTGTGTGTTCGTGTTTCTTCCGGTGAGTTCTATAAATATTTTCTACATGCCAAAAATGCGAATCGCAAATATTAAGTCCGTCGATAAAATTCATGATCGAACTTGATGAAGTTATTCCATTTGTTTAGTTATCCTTAATGCATTATTGCGCAGTTCATTTTCAGCTAACCAACTTGTGCTTCGGATACCTCCCATAGGCCGATTCACGAGACGATGTTCAATTTGATTAACCCTTAGAAACTGGGAGTTAATGACCAAATTTCAGTCAGCAATACCTATCTATCTAAACCTTGATTTAACACCGATTTAGAAATATTTTTGAAGGTGTTTCTTCAATATCCCTCACCTAGTATAAACAATTACTGACTCAAGCACCGCCATACGTCTCATAGGAGAATGAAACTTTTGGAAACGATTGATCAAAATTAGTCCAAAGCATCCAAGGGTTAATCGTTCTCAACGCACGCGAAAGAACAATCCGTTATCGTGGAACGTTAATGTAGTATTTAGTCGTCCCATAAATTCGTGTCGGATTCTTTCTTATATCAAAATATTTTTTATCAGGCAAACAATTTGGTAGTATCAAATCCATAAAAAGTATTATAATGAAAAAACTTTGAAATTCAATAATGGAACTAGAACGTTATGTGTAATAATCTTGGAAGATATGTGTGAAATGTTAATCTAAATAGGTGAATAATAAACACCACGAAATTATGGAACAACATATTAGATTTGCTAATATTCTATCGTAATATTCGTGCGAATGAAGAACTCTAATTCCACTATCCTTACAGTTCATGATTCACTTATCAATGTCAGGTACAACTTCTGCACCAACCTGATCAACCGCAAATAATTACACGCCGTCATCGTGATGTTTCAATTACTTAAACTCTTCAACGTTCAAACAATTCTTCCTTAATCATGATTTCTTAACAAATCCACTCTTCGGAGGTGGGCCGACGGGCTTACTTGATGTTGGTGCAGTAGGATCCACTCCTATGCCAGGTACTGGTGCGGTATTGTTACTTTTACTAGACGTGGATGGCAACGGCATCAAAGATGGTGAAGGAGTGCCTCGTTCCATCGGGATCGTGTGCTGAGGCAGCTGAGTGTCTGTTTGGATGCCTTCGGAGCCATATATCTCTTTTAAAATCATCAGCATGGTGTCCTCAGATTCCCTAAACAAAAATAAGATTGTTACACGTATTTAATGTTACAAGCTTACCAATTGGTAATAGAATTTTAGAAAGTTAGGGACTAGGAACTTACCAGTAGCAGACGTGGCTCCTCACGGCAAAAATGTACTCGTTGATACTTTCCAGTGGCGCTTCCTGGAGAACATAATCTATTCTTCGTCCACCATTTAGCTTGCCTACTTTATAGTCGTCACAGGCATCATCGGTAGCTTGCTGATCTTGCACAGACGGTGACTCTTGTAATTGCTCAACGACCACCTTGTCAATCTCTTCTTCAAGGGTACCATTATCTGGTTTGTGAAACCCTGCCAGACTGTAGACGGAGTTCAACGTGTTCCTCACGGAGTCGACCAACCTCTGCTTCAAATCCGCCCCGACGCGAGCCATTATTTCTCTAACTTCTGCAATATAATGCAAAACAATGTTTGGCTGTTCGACTGCAGATTTTTTAAAATTCCTATTGTCGTCATTCTACATAAAGCAATATAGACTATTAGAATATTTACCTAAATGCATTCTTTTCCGTCCCTTATGGTGCGGAATTAACATCGGCCGATATTTGCTAGCATCCAAATTAATCAGTGTCTCAACTCTGTAGGCGACAGGATCGAATGGGTGGAATATGTTGAAGAAAGCTGGGCACGTTGGTAGCACAAAATCTTCTCCGAGCATGTCGATGCCCCGAACTGTTACGAACATACCAATCGGACTGCCAAGAGCGAAGAAGGCACGTGGGTGAAAATTCAATTGCGGATAATGTATATAAGGCTGACCGGTCCCAGCAGCACCCATCACATAACTTATCTTTTTACTAAGACGTCTCCTTACAACTCGCTTAGATAATGGCTGTACAGACTCATTGTCTTCCTCGTTCTGTAAAAAGAGCAAAAACAATTCGTCAGCATATTAACTACTAATACATTCACTTGAAATGAATCTTTCCTTCTACAATTCTAATAAACTCTCTTTGAATTTTCGATACCATAGAAAAGCATTTTATTCCACAATTAAACAAGTCAGCACGCATACTAACTGTTTCCTCGGTTGTTTCATTCTCATCGCTGGATTTGTCCTCGATCAATGGTTTCTGATGACACAGAAGATCGAATAGAATCAAGCTGCCCAACGAATGGCCACCTAAATAAACTCCACCGTCGAAGTCGGGGTTCCTGCCTTGGAAAAGTGTGTACAGTCTGTTAATCTCACTGCCGACTGTTTGCATTATGGTTTGGCAATAGACGGGGCTGGTATAAAAAAGTATGTCGAGCAACGTGTCGTTGGTGAAGTATCGTAGCTTAGGTATGCTAGTCAGCGTGATGGCTTGTAATTTCTTGTCGATCCCGGTATCTTCGGAATGAAGCGTTGTGTGCCAGGAGACTGGCAAAAGTTCTATCCTGTTCACGATTCTCTGCTCGCTGGCTGTTCGATAATGCGACTGCACCAGTTGCAGTGCTATGCTCCGGAATTCGTCGACTGCAATCATGCAAAATACATCGTATCATTAAAAATTAACGAGCAATCGATTGGATAAAAAATTTGTTATTTTATTCGATCATTGGGATTTAAAAAATACAGTTGACTTTTGATACTTTATGATCTCTTCAAATTTTTATTGGAAAGCTAATATGACCCGATGGAGAATGTCGTTATTCCATAAAGAACAGTCAGTTTCGGAATTTCATCTAGAATATGTACAGGATGAGTCACCTAACACAAATAGCATGAGGAAAACAATTTTTTCGAACTCATCTTTTGTGAGATTTCAAGGTGACCGATGCTATAAAAAGACTGCAGATGGCCTTTCAATTTTGTTCTGTTTCTCAAGTATTAAATCTTTACACAAGATTGAAATTAAAATAAACATACGTTTTAAAATACATACCAACTTCCTCGACAGTTCTGAATTTCAAATCGCAGACACTTCCTATACCATGAACAAGGAACAGAAGATGATCCACCTTCTCTGGCTCGCCATCTTCAATGTGAAATTCGTCCAGACCCCGTTTGATCGTCCGTGGTCTACTGACAGCACCCTGTAAATATGCACTGTCCTCCTGTACAAATCATGATTGAACATTTCTAACAGAGCCATGCGTGTATTAGTCTCAGCAAATAATGCGCTACCGATAACACTTTCACCGAAGTTATTGCAACAAGTTTTACGGTTCGAGTAGAATGAGCAGCGTTACTTAACTGTGCCGATAACTATCAAAATCGTATTCTATAAACAGTGAATTTATCGTTCCTTTTTGAGTCATTCTAAACTTTAAGAACTCTAAATGTTTCGAAATGAAGAATATCTTTCGTTTCATAATATTTTCATAGTTGCCGGCATAGTTATTTGTTTTAATTATCTGCAAAGGCTATCCAACATTCTGGCATTTATTTAACTATGAATTAATTACTGCAAAGTAACATTTCAAATGTGCAAGCATATACAATGAAGTATTATGTGCAGATTAACAACTGGTTCGAAACGGGTTTATAGTGATCAATTAGGGGTTAACGACTGTAGAAAATTTACCGTGCTATTGCTCCAGGAACCCGACGCGTCCGGAGACGTAGAAGTGTGATGAAATTGGACCGTGGCCCCGTAGAAAATGATATACTCCCCGTTGTTCAAATCGATCCTCCGATTCCACCTATTCGTCATACAAGCCACCTTGTATTCCTCTTCAAGTTTCGCGGCTGTACTCTCGTCGTAGGGTGTGTAGGCTGATTCGTTGCTCCCTTTGTAGAACCAGGAACATCGTCGCACTTCCGTCGATGCCCCGCTCCAATAAACGGGAGATC
Organism: Lasioglossum vierecki; assembly: GCA_028455595.1. Lineage (NCBI taxonomy): Eukaryota > Metazoa > Arthropoda > Insecta > Hymenoptera > Halictidae > Lasioglossum > Lasioglossum vierecki. Next base: position 9,277,646 of record CM052336.1, on the reverse strand, counting down.
GTTGGCGTCGTAAAATGTCGACATCGTAACGACCGCCTTCGGTAGCGATGGTAGTCTCCGGGGTAATTTCAGGGGAATTATGAACCTCCTCTAAGCGCAAGCTATCTTGCATGGAAAACGGATGCCATAACACTTTGTGTTCCACCTCTTTGCGATAGAACCAATGATGATACACCGCCCTGTACTGCATGCGTTTGTCTAACGAATCCACAGCCTGGAACTCATTATGGGACAACATTCATTAGTTGGGATCTCGTTTAGTTTCATCCCCGTGCAACCTCTGGAGATAGTTGCAATAAAAGATACTTCAGAAATAGTGAAATCATTTCCGTGTGATAGTTTTGTTCACGCAATTCTTCAGATTTTCAATTCGTTCAGAATTTTATAGTTTTAAATAAATATATTTACAAATGGAACCGAATAATTTCACTTTCTTTAGACGTTAGGGGGATAAGTTTACCGTGTAAACAGAAAGTCATGTCTCACCAGATTTTGAGAATCGGGGCTCAGGCCGTCCGGAGTGGTGCGGCAATTGAGAGGGTTAATTGACATTTGAACTGGATTCAGAGTGGCAGGACCCGTCGGTTCGGGTACATTTGTGATCCCAGGAGGCATAGGCGGGAAAATGCTGTCGTTTCCGGTCGCCGCGTCGTACGTTTGCGGCGGTCCACTCAAACTCTCGAAGTAATGTTGAGCCTGGTTCACTGGCAGCTGTGGTGGTTGCACGAAAGGGGACAAATACGGTTGGTATCTCGGTGCCGGTGGTTTATGCAACTCGCTTTGAAATTGCAGAGGATTGTACAGCGGCGGTGGTGGGGCAGGTTGAGTGCTACCTGGCGTGCCAACAATCTCAGCATTAGAAGCTGAACCGGTGTCCCAGAACGGTTGAGAAGCTTGAGGATTATCGAAGTACGAGTTCAAGACCGTATTCGCCTGTGGTTGCTGCGAATCATTTCTTGCGGTGGTCGCTAGCAAATCAACGTTTGCATTACTTTCCTTAAATTGCGAAGGCGGGAACTGTCCAATGTTCTGTGTCTCAAAGAACGAAATCGCTGGTTGATCTAATCGTTGCTCTGCAAAAGCACTTGAACTCGAGGTCTCTGGCGTGCTATTTAAACGCGACTTCTGTTGCGCTGGCTGCTCCGGAAGAAAACTAGAGGTCGATGGGAAAGGTTGAAAATGTTGGAAAGCTGGCACGTTCGAGGACGCAGTATGACTCTGCGCGGCGTCAAGCTTTACGTGTTCTACCAGTCGTTCTTCAGGAGAAAATGTCACAGGACTTTCTTGTGAAGGGAACCGAGCAGGCTCTGGCTTCAGTAAACTATTATTCTCTGTAATGTCACTAGATATACCATCAGAAGCTTCAGCAGATTGACTGCCTGGTATACTCTCCTCAGGTTTCACAGATGCTTCGGTAGTTAATTTCGAAGATTCCTCTTCTCTCTCTGCGAGCAAGTGTTCTAGCTTTTCCGAAATCTGGATCGCAGAGCTAGGAGCAAACGTTACGGTTGGTTTAGCTTCGGTGCCAGATGCAGTGACGATGTCCTTCGAAGCTGGTGGGCCTACCTGACCAGGAAGGTTCCTTATAGCACCCTTTCCGGCAATAGTCGATGTTAAAAAGTCTTGTTGAATGGGGTAAGACTCGTACACAGAGTAAGGGAAGTTCACTGGCGTGTTTTGTGGAGTGGCTGTTTCTTGGGCTCGATGAGGAATCGGTCGGGACGATGATTGGGGAACTGTTGTCCTTAAAGGCACACTTTCATAGCCAGAATTTGGACTCTGTGGTGTCGCACTTCGCGGAGTACCAGTAGAGCTGTATGAAACCGCGGAAGCATCTGGACTGGACCTGAAGGACTGCTGCAGAGAGTTGGCTTGGGATAGTTGCTCAGGCGTTGAACGTTCAATTGGCGGCGAGGGCGCGAATGCAAGAGTTTCAACGGGCTGGTAGGCTGGAACAGAAGTCGCAGATTCGTTCGGGTTGAAGATAGACAGTGGTGCAACGTTCTGTGGGCTGAACACTGACTGCACCGCTGGAGCCGAATATGGTTTTGACGAGGTTGATGTCAGTTCTGGTGGTGGTGCATATTTGAGACGTCTCTGGTTGCCAAGTCGGTACGAAATGGGTCCTAAAAAAAAGAATAATTAGTCATTACTTTAAGTAATTTAAAAAATTCTTAAAATGAAAATTGAGCCTCTTCTCAAGTATACGCACGACACGTTCAGGTAAAAAGACTATTGATAAAGCCGCAAACAAGGTATAGAGTTAACCAATTACGCAAGATATTTACGTGTTACTGTCAACCGCTCCTGCGTCCTTAAACCACTTTAGTGTCATATCCAGTGTTACTGGCAATTGACAATGAGTATTGGAAAGTTTTTACGTTTCCTATATAACAGGCCTTACAATACTATACAATCGTTCTGCTATGTAATTTATCTATTATAAATTAAATACAGTACCTAGACAAGTTTTTAAACAAACAACGTAACGATTTCTGATAAGGTGACACCGCCAGAATTTTTGTTTACGTCTAACAAAATGTATCTGCTAACAAATGAAACTCAACAATTGGTTCGACTGTACAACCTTCAGGCTTTATAGAAATCGCAGCGCAATAATTAATTTTCCAGTACTTGTAGAGTAACTATTAACATAACAGCATTCGTTCAAATCTATCGGAAGAGCGATCCACCCTATTCCTCGTTTGCTACACAATTCGCTATAACTATAAAATAACTCACCATCACCAGATGAAGGTATAGTAGGTGGAGCAGCAGTTGGTTGCGGCGGAGCTGGCAAAGTGGAACTACTTCCGGGATAAACTTCGGAAGGTCTCGCAAAGTTCGTGGCTCTCGTTTCGTAGAAATTAGAAACGGGCGGTGACGTCGTCTCCGTCAGTGAACTGCGAGGATCGAACGGTGGCAAATGAGGATTCCTATCTTGCGGATTGGACGTGTTCTCGAGCCCCTGACTTGCTTGAGACGAGTCCCCAGTGATTGACGACAATGACAAATTTGGCAGGGACGAAAGTATGGAGGTGAAGTAGCCCTGCTTCACTGGCTGATTCTCTGCAGCCTTGGTCTCCTCAGTGTTCAGAGGTATAGGTGTGAACTCGGCATCAGCGTCGGTCGAAGCGGCCGCTGAAGTATGCGAATTCGCTGATCCCTTCCCTATCACGCTCTCCGATTCGGCATCTGTAAACAATTGAGAATGTTGCCATCAATTTTTGTACGTACAACTTCCTAAAATCACTATCATACTATTCTCAATCCAATAAACATATTCAGAACAAATATAAGAGACTCATTGTTTCGAATGCAGAAAGATGCAGAATGTTCCATAAAAATCTGTAAACATTTTTATTACCATTCATCTGGAAAACGTCTTTTACCGAGATGTGACGAATCATATGAATCACCCGAATACATTTAAAAATAGGAAAGACAGTTTCTATAGACTGCAGTGTTTTCAGATGAATGAAGATATTATGCGTTCATCGTTAGTCTTATTTGACCTTCCGGTTCTCTTTTTATCTTCTATACTAAAACCATCGTTTCTTCATTTTTCGAACTACTTTGGAATCAGACCTTCGATAATTGCACAGAGTAAATATTTAACGTTATGTCACTCTAGATAGTTTCATATCTTCTTATGTAGCACATATTTAAATATTAAATTAGATCGAATACAGGGAAACAAATTTTCAATGTTTTTAGAGGCGTTTCCATTGGCGACATTTCCAAGGGAAAGTATGTCGTCGGTTTCCCACCTGTCGAAATTGAATGACGAACTTATTTGAGTTTCGTGAACCCTGAATCTATTTTCTTCGTAATTCCCCTCGGCTAGATCGAGGATCGACGTCATTGTCACTCGCGAACCGTGAAATCTCGGTATTATTCACAGAGGGTCAATATTGAACAGGATACAATGCTCGTAATTTCCAATGGCGAAAACACATAGATACCATAAAAGATACCGGCGTATCTTTTCTGACGCAGGTGATCGCACGATGGCGTCCTGTCGGACCTCAGATTACCGATTTCTATAGACGATCACATCCTGTACACGCATGCACATCAAACACCTGCGATTGTGCAACGAGCCTGCGTTTACGCCTAGATTTACTTTGTCGACCGGTGTTATCGGCGACGTAACCGCGGACACCTTACTCTTTTGTCAACTACAGTTTCCTGGGACCTTATAAGTAACAGGTAGATTCATACCACTATTCTTCCGTCTCGATTACCGGCGAGAGACGCATCATGAAGCCGCGAACCAGTTGTTTCACGTTTTGCTCCTTAGTGTTATTCTTGTGTTTCGACGGTTTCCTCGCGACGGTGAACCCTGCTACGTTTGCCAATCAGGAGTTTAAACAGAGTTCGAAATTGTTTGTAGAACGTGTGCCGGAGAGAGTGCAAAGATCTAGTGTGGGATTGGTGGACAAGCCTGAATGGATCCCGAAGATCATTTATACCTCAGAGGATACATCGAGAGAAAGTGTGATTTTTTCAAATGGCAAATGTACTAGGTCAGTTTATGTTATTGGGTAATTTAGTTTGAAATAGTAAAAGGACGAGTACCTCGTGTAATCTTATTTTGTTTGTTATTAGTAGACTGTGAATGTTTATTCAATTTTTTTAGGCAAATTTTAAACAACTGGAATCATGTAAAATGTTATGTTCAGTGGTAGTCGTCTTTGTAGATCTGAAATAAATAAAAAATCGTACTAAATTCTGTAGAATTTTATTTTCTAGCATTTTTAAAAATTTTTTGAAGCCATAAATCCATAAAGATCCGCGATATAGTTATTAGTTTTGATGAATTTTTACATACTTTTATTTTCTTTAAAAATTTGTTGTTTTTGAATAAATAAATATTTTCGTTGATGTTAAAGATATTGCATTGCAAATGGAATCAACCGAGACGGAAATGGTGTCCAGTACATTAACATTTCCTGGTCGAGCAACGTCACATCGGGTAAGTCATATAAAATGAATTATAGCTTGAAGATAAACATTACGTCTTTCCAAAGCTAGAGAACTATTCATTTGACTTATCTAGAATGGTTCTAATTACATCATTATAATTTTATCGAAATAGTTATTGAATAAGATATTAATTCTGCAACAGTTTGCCCTAAGATAAAGCCACTCGTACGATGAGACACTTTGCCATAAATGTGGAACAATAAGCGTGCTGTCGCGTGCACGATGATCTTTGACATTTACAGTTTAGTCCGTTCTTTTGCCTTGTATTAAAATGAACGAAAAACAAATATGGCTTGATGTTGGTCAACATATTCCATTACCGAAAAGCCCAACTTCATTAGATCACGTAACAGCGAAAACGCGTTCCCGGTAACCAAATTCATTTACCGAACATTCAAAATCATAAATCGTAAAATAGAACAAAGTACATTCCAAACTGGCGAGCCACATCAATTGGCAAAGCTATCAAATCCGTTGAAAACACCGCACGTGTCGGGAACGTGTTAATCTAAACAATATGACGTCTACTGTTGCGTTAATTTTAAAACTATAAAATCTGGATCGAGTTATTTCAAGGTTCGAACAACAAAGCCTGCTTATTTATTTTTACACTAACTCCCGGCTAAATTGGTCGATTAAGAACAACAGACCGCGGGTGTCTGGTTCCGCGGAATTAATTCGAGAACGGCTAGACCATTTTTAGGTAAAACCTTCGCGCTATTTCGAAACTCTAAATATTACAGAGAGTCCCGTTGCAAGAGGCCATTCGCAATTAGCCATGCCAGAAGCGAGATGGCCGGACGAACAAAACGCGGAGAACGTTCCCAGAAAATGTCAGGTAGCTTGTACACTGCTCATCATTCGGTACAGCTAGCACCGGGATATTCATAATGTTGTTTATGCTTTTAGATGTACCTTGACCTGGATTGCGGCACCGCCGAAACGGAAACTAGCGCGAATTCCATGAAAACGAAAGTGTTCTCAACAGTGCAAAGTGCCGAAGAAAACGAAGGCGATGCTAATGGGTCCAGTAAACCTATTTTCGAAATGCTTGTCAGTGTTCGCACTTCCTCCTGCCTCGCTCACAGCTTCGGATACTGAAGATTTCAATCACTTTTCCAGGTGAACGTGACAAAAAGATGCGATTTGACCGGTGAAACGGAAACGAAATTTTTAGTAAACGACAAAGTAGATCGGGTAGTTATGAACGTCGAGGGAAACGTGTCAAGCGCTGTTCTTCGTATTCCCATGAGTGAGTATGCGATTCTCGGTAGACTAACAAAGGTTCAAGGACACGCAGGTAAACCGATGAAAAATTAGTTCGATCAAAACCGCTTTAATTCGCGTTCTGTGTAAAACTGCGCCTCGAGCCACGTGCTCTGAATACTATACCGCCAACTTCCTGAGCTAGTGTAAACTAAAAATAATATTCAACTCTCGGAACGCCGGCACGTGAATTAATAGTGCTCTATATTTTTGCGGTCATGTTCACCGTCTAGTGAGATATTCGCGAAAAATCCGGCGTAACTTTCGGTCAGGAAGCGTGTACGTTCTTCTATACAGTTTTTATGATCAATGTCACAAGTTAGAAATACTGAAGTGCACTTTGGGACGTGCTACGTTATGAAAAAGTTTCATAAATATTCAAAAGAAGCGATAATTATAACGACTTCACATAAAAATTGCAATGCATACATGTTTGTTATAGATAACAAAGTAATAAAATAGTCGAATAACTGTAACTTCGTGCACCTATGTTAATTATTATTCACGTATTAATTGCAACAACCGTTTACTCTGCAACTGTATCCACCGTACACTATAAAACCAAACAGAAGTGATTTAGTAGCTTTGTCTGCAAATAAAAACATAATAAAAGCAAAATTACCAATTCAAAGAACCGAGGAACGTTATGTCGTGAAATATAATTATAAAAACAAACATTGCAGACAAGCGTTTGCGTAACACCGGTTTTTATTTCCAATGAAAAAAAAAACTGATATTTTCTTGAAAATAGTGTTGGTAAATCCCAAGATAATCACAACTGTTGCCGCAGTATAATCACATCACTTCTGAATTCCAAGATAATCAACTAGTGTGCAAGGATTGCTATTTAATGAACAAAAATGATGCAACAAACAAACTCCCGGTAAGCCCGGGATTACGTAAAAACGTAAGCGAAGCAGAACTTAAATTAATTAGCACAGTTGCTGTTTTCTTTTCGCACTGGTTGACTGTTCGCTCCCTTCACGTACCGTTCATTGTATCGACCGCATAGTCGTCCCAGGTAATTCAATCCACAATCGCAGCATTACATCAAACAGCTAGCTATGATTTCGTAGAAAATCATAGGAATCACTTTGCACAACGTAGCATGATCCTTCTTACGGTTCGCAGCTGTGAACGTCGTTAACAACTTGTTGTATCGCTGCGAAACTTTCCTGCCACGAGAAACGTAGAGCATGATTCGATAAAAATTGTCGATGATATTAAATAATTCCCCGAGGATGTTCGAGCACTAATTTCACACATTTTAATTAACAGACGTGACAGAGCCATGGCTCGGCACTGTGATGTCTTGGACACGTAAGGGTGAAACGGACGGGGTGAGAATCGACACGAACAACGCACCACCTGGCGAGTGGTGGATAAAGCTTTCAGGGGAAGATGATTCGAAGTACCATTTCACCGCCGATGGTTTCGCTCGGCCAACACATGGTGAAACAACGGGGCAATTGTTTTTCTCAAACCCGTGGCTGTCCGGTGAGTGAAGACCTTTATCTGTGAAGCTTTGCGACCTTCGAGCATTGATCAATAATGTCTAATCCGTTCCTATACATTCTGAGTCATTTCTGCAATTATGACCACTCTATAATTTGATCTATCTATACACTTGATAGGAAAACGCTAAAACCACTGATACCTGTTAGATACTCATATGACAATTGTTTATGAAAAAGCGTGCCGTGTAAGGAGCGGACCAGGCGTACTATTATGCGACTGACGTAACATAGACTATTGGTAGAAAAAATAAAATTAAGACTGACGGAGACAAACTTGCAGACTTCCAAACTATCTAGAATTACAAGATCGCCGGTATTTGCTGTTAATGTTAAGACATGTGTGACGATTGCGAAGAAAATCAAACTAATTTTGTATGTGTATATTCTATTTATTATTCTAACGTGTAGCATGATATTCGGAGAACTAGTAATTTCTCTGTGCTGAAGTAAATACCGGTCTCGAGCTCAGTATCCTAATTATAAGAAACAATATCATCAAGCAATTAATTTCTGCTCCTAATAAATCGATTCACAATTGAGACGTGAAAATGTGCGTTGAAAGCTAGAGCAATATTGAACCTCACAGAAAATGCAAGAGACTGTCGCAAGGGTTGCATTTCCAAAAAGGTTTAGAAAATTCGCACAGTCGACTTACCATTGTCCGGACCACGTCTAATTTGCGACCAGCAAATTCGTTCGCGATTACCGACACAGTTTCGATACCTTCGCCAAACAATGGACAATTAGCATACGAAAACAGTAGTCGATTAGATTAATTAATCGCGGATCACGGCGAAGGTCGAGCGCAAGCTAATACAACCGATCCGCGATTCCGAATCCGCACAGAAGCTCAATATCGCGGCGCGTATTCGCGACGGCACGCTTCTGACAACTGGCAACCTCGTCTTCGCTTTTTGGCGAAGAGATACACTCGGTTGCTGTTGTGCAACACGCGGCGAGCTGCCCTTTGCTCAAGCTCGCGTGCGTTCGGCTGACGCACGCCTCGCTTAGGAAGCAACAATAATCGCGAACTTTTTCGCGATGCACTCCGTTTTAGCTCGTGCATATGTAAATCATCACAATATAGAATAATCGAAGACCTTTCTATGAAAGAGCAAGTCTTCTCTTCAGTGAAATTCTACTTGCTTTACAGATTTTTTAACTTCGAAAAGGAACCTCGATTCGATCATTATGTTTGTCCAGCGGATAGACCGATCGGAATGCAACCTTTTCCATCGTGTTTTCTCGTATGATGCAAGTATCGTAGTTCAAAATCATCCCATTTTGCTATGAGGTTTTCATTGCAACTTTGTTTCGAGTCAGCTACAACGTGCTGTCTCACGGTTTTTAATGAAAGTTCCGCGTTTTCTTGGAAATGTTCAAAGCCTCGAATTGGTACGATGATGTGCTACAATTTATCCCACAAGTTCTTTAATATTTAATATTTCGTTAAAATCATTAATATTTAATGTTTCGCACTTCTGCAACAATTGCACAATGAAAAGGATGTTAATTGTTCCAGGAAATAGTCATGTAAAGTGTAAAATCGTTCGAATGATCGTTAGCACCACTGTGAGTGTAGATACATGCATATATGTGTGTAATGCGCGTGGACCCCCACAAACGATAAGTCGTGCTATCTGGCAGATAAAACAGTCTGTTTCAACGATTAGTATCATTTTAATTTAAAGTAGCCACGAGCCCAATTTACAATCTATTCTATTATTACCTATAGGTGTATCTTGACCGTACACTTCTTTATAATTTCGCGTTAATTTGACCAAATTGCTTCGACTTAAAGTCGACGTAACCAGTCCACGTCACCAATGATAAGTTGATGTTGACGTTTTGTTAACAACTGCAGTTGGCATCGGTGATAATGTCGTCACTCCGTTACATATAAAATACAAAAGTTATAGAACATTCATCTTAGTTCGGACATTGTTTCGGATAAATCGAATCACTATGATGAAACGGACGCTGTTCACCCTTTGGCTACCATGGACGAGATATCTCGCGAGTCGGGTTTTCCTTGTTTACAGCTAAATGTCAATTAAACTCGTATAAATTATATACGTTCGGAAAATTTCATTGAAATTGATGAATAGGTTTACAAATTATAAACGATGAACAGTGGTCATGATTACAATTTTTCATTATTTTCAGCCTATAACTGCCATTTTTACCACATTTCATTGTTTAAAAGTCGTTAAACAATTATCCAATTTCAATTAAATTTTCAGAATGTATATAATTTATACGAGTTTACAAAACACACCTTTAAAATTTTCCTCAGTGACCCAGCTAAAAAAGTTGTAAAAATTGATTTTTGCTACTGTTTTTTCACAATTCCGACCAAACTAATCCTTCTAGCCTTACAAAGAAATTTAAGTCGGTTGGTCCATTCATAAAAACGTTATCCTGATTTAAAGTGTGTGTGATCAGTTATGCTCCTGTACAATTTACGCTAGTGAAAATTTTGCGAGATATCTCGTCCTTGACCGCGTACGAACGGCATTGAATCGCGAGATATGTCGTCCGTGGTGGCCAAGGGGTTAATATTATTGATTGAACGTATCCGGAATATTTTGTTTAGAAACAGAACTTAAGAACATAATTCTTTTGAATGGTGTTAAAATTACATTATTACCAGGGTCGAATTAGCCATATAGCAGAAGTAGCAGATGTTACAGGCCCCGCGTTTCTGGGGCCCCTTTTGTTTATAAAAGATGTGTTTTAATTTATTATCATACAAAATCTAGGGCCTCCTGGCAACATTTACTACAGGCCTCGCACTTGCTTAATTCGCCTCTGATTATTGGAACGTAGTTTTAGTAAAATATTGAAGCTAGTGTCCGCTTGAAAATTATAGTTAGACATTTCTTATTTTGCGAATGTTACGCAGTTTCTTTCATGCAGCCAGTTAGTTCGTTATCTGACAGATAATTCTGTAGCATTTGCGTGTTGACACGCAAATCGATTTCCTCACTTCTCGCAAACAACAGCTTCCTTTGCTAATTGTAAAAACAACCGGCATGCGTCACATAATTTTGCGTTCGATTCGAAAATAAAGTAATATTTCTTCGCAATGGCAACTGCGTCTATTATTCATTCTCAATCACTGTATAGGCATATTTAGTGTCTTTAATAATCAATTTTGATTCAATGATTCATATGAGTCGTACGATATTTGCTTATCTTAAATTTGACAGATGATCGTTGGAGGTTGCGGAAACTGTTGCGTAAGAAAATTTGGTGAAGTATCCGGTAATTCTACATAGACTAGACTAAAAACAGTTATATCGTTTATGTAAAGTAATTAAACAATTTATTGACAAAACAACATTATCGAATGACACTTGTTTTTGTGAAATTCGTTCGGACTTCTGCAATAATATGAATTGTTTAAAATAATACAGCACATTCATGAATGTGATCAGTCAGAGATTTTCACAGATACAGCAAACAGATTGGAATTCATAAAACACAGCCCTAAGAAAAATGACTTCGTAAAATCAAACGGAACCACAAACGACGATGATTTTGCAAAGGTATGCGATTTGGAGTAATTATTGTCATCCAAAAGGTACAAGGAAATCTAATAATATGAATACGACATTTTTGTTTCGTAGGTATTTTATTCAAGAACAAGAACACTGGAAGATCAAGACTCAGACCTAAGAATCGATCCTAACATTATCAATAACGAAAAGTTTATGCGTGAACGATCCTTGGAGCGAACCAATGAGGCGACGCCGGAAAATGTTAATGAGAATGATACGTCGATGCCTTCTATCCCTAGAAACATCAACTTAGTTGAGTACGCTAATTTTGCCGATGACGAGAATGTAACTGTTTCGAAGAACAATTACAGTGTGTATTTTGTTGAAGATCTTTCACCACAGGTAAGGGAGTGAAACTTCTCCATAGAAAACTGAAACATTTATACTGTGACGTATTTAATTCTCCAATCATTATTTTTGTATTCTCGATGACAAAATTAATTGCAGTTAATATTAGAAATATGGAGCGATCAAAGTGACTCGATTTTAACATATTGTAAAATTTGCGAGACTAATATTTAGTTATATATTTTGGTTTGTTCTATTTTTTATTCAGGAACAGCATGGAATTGGTACAAGATCCTCGATACCGTTATCCGAAAATATCGACGTCGATATAAAAAAGAATATAGAGAATTCTAACTTGCCTGTGAAAATGGTAGAAAATTCGGAGAATCAGGAATTATTCGAAGAGTTAGTGAATTACAGCAATGAAAATACTATTCAGGAGAAAAGGATGCTCATAGAAGTGAATAGAAATTCCAATTTAATTGCTACACCAGGTTCAATACACAGAATCATCTTTGATGTAATGAATAACTGCATTTTACCTGTTAGATATGGATTCAGAGGAAAGAGTACACCTTTCAGTGTGTACAGAGTTGTACCAACCTAGTAAGTTGCTAATGTAAATCAAATAATAAAAATAATATGTACAAAAAGATAGACATATAATATTAAAAAATAATTTCTATTGTTCTGAGTTTGTTTATATCTTGTTTCAGTGCATGGATATATCCTAGCCAAATGAGTCAGGTGGCAGTAGATATAATTGTACCCCCTAATACTTCGCCTGACACAGCTAACACGGTTACCTTGTATATTCAAGGTACTGAAATAAAGGAAAAATCAGCATACATATATGTACAGGGTTCACTGTCAAAGGTGATAATAAATGCAAAATAAAATCGTTTTCTGTTACATTAATTTATTAAGAACTTCGTTAAATTAATTTTATAATGTGTAACGTGCAGTTAACAGATGATGTGAAGCCAAAAATAACATACTCTTTCAATAACAACTGTGCTGGAAAATTGGATAAAAGTCAATGTTACAAAACTCGATGGAGTGTGGACCTTACAATTGAAGACTATGACTCAGGTATCAATTACACTAAAGTAATCTAAAATAAATCTGAACAATTTGTTTATAAAGTATTCTCCAAGTAAATCACTTTGAATCAATTCAATATGATATCGATGCCATATGATTGACGTAAACTTAATTTTTGACACAGGTTTGAAAAGTGTAATTTCATCATCGAATGAAGTTTATCCACGTACAGATTTTATTAGTGGTACAAGAAGCCCTGTAACATTTTTCTACTCTGCTACTTGTTGTGATACAGCAACTAAAATAACAGCAGTGGACTTATTGAACAATTATAACACTCTTACAATTGACGTTACAGGTAATATAAATATTGCAACCATTAAATTTAATCCTTTATTTTTTCATTATTTTAATACTAACGTGCCTCATAAATGTTGTTTGCAGAGTGGAATAATTTATCAGAAGCTCAAATAGCAGCTATTTCAGTGGGAGCACTGCTTGCTGTGTTATTCATTATTCTTATCATCGTATTGATAATATGTTGTGTTCGTAGAAGGAAAAGTCTTGACTTGCCTTATTCACAAAGATATGGATCTAGACCACCTGCACAAGCTGAGAGAACTAATTTATAATTTATAATTCATATTACTAAGTCATATAAACTTAGATGTGCAATATATGTGTATTCACAAAGATCGACATGCATTTTCTTTGTCTCGCACATACCAAGAAATGTACATAAAAGAGCTCATCAATAAATTTTGTATTATAAATTATACTATATTTTCGAGAATATCATTTTCCTAAAGACACACCTTTAAGTATTCGTAGTAAATAAGTGCACTAATCCTAAGTATACAAACCGTATTTATATAAACTTTTAGCATTTGAAGCACTTACCATTATTTACATACAATAAATGTAATGCAATGTGATTTAGTGAATGTAGTTTTGTGATAATTGAACACGCATCAACTGCAAGTAGTAATATAAAGATAATAATATGAATTGGTAGGGAATGAAGTGACACACTGAAAAAATACAGATTATGTTTTATAACCACAAAACATGAACAGTATGTACTTACATACAAACGGTTAGTGCAAAACATTACTCGCAGAAGTTGAAATATGGAATAAGAAAACAGTCAATGGCCAAACACAATTAATTGGTTCTTTTAATTAATACGTATCTAATAACTGTCATACACACAATCCGTCACGTGCTGTCAAGATTACGAACATATGAACCTACGAAAGCCCCACCCAGGTGTTTCGTTAATTAACTCACCATCTCGGAGCACGGCAGGTGTGGAAGGTGTAACTGGAACCAGCAGTGCATTTTCTCCATAATTTTCATAAGGAAAACCTTCACCGGCTGCTGATAATAACGGATTTTTAACTTGACGTGATGCACCACTCATATTTACAATGACGTTGGCACCAGCGGCGCATAAACACTGCCATCAAAAGATAACTAAACTACAGCTCTCAGAAAACACTTTCAATTGACCATATACCACATGCATGTATGTCACCATGCAACACATTCAACAGCTCAATTTCTCCATCAACAATGGTCAACAATTGAACATATCACTAGAACAAAATTCCTAGCAGTATTTCAGTTCTTGTCCAGTTTCGCATGATTTGATCATAGATAATATGAAAAACGTTGATGTTCATGTTGTCAAATGATTGAATGATGTGATAGTGATAAATGACATACAGACAATGTTGTTGCATCTTTGAAAAATAAAGAGGAGACTGGAAATGAATAATGTGCTCAGCAATTTGATAAGAAGTTTAAATTTGTTTATTTATTTAATTTCTTCTGTCTCACTGAAGTTTATTGCCTTTTTTATTCGCTTGTTTCTTTTTAAATATTTCATGCGTTACGACATTAATGTATGTATGTATTCTATGGCCTATTCCATTACTATAGATTCAAGCTTGCCAATTTGGGCAGCCGATTACTCCACGGATGGAAGTGAGATTGCTCTGGATTTGTAAATTTTGTTGTCATATTTTCTGCATTGAACACATTTAAACGCTAAGAAGTGAATGAAATGCCACCCAAAAAGCCAGCTGCTCCCAGTAAAAAGGCGGATCAGAAGAAAAAGGAGAAAGTTATCGAGGTACTAGAACACAACAATTGCGTATTGTTAACCTAAAATGTATTCCATATTTTGAATATACCTGCACGTGTACATGTACGTTTAATACTTTTCCATATGACAACCTTCTCTTTTATAGGATAAAACTTTCGGTATAAAAAATAAAAAAGGTGCCAAACAACAAAAGTTCATTCAGCAAGTAGAGAAACAGGTAAAATCAGGTGGTGTAAATCCCCGGAAATTAGATGATCCGAATGTTAAAAAGCTTGAAAAAGAAAAGAAGTTGAAGGAACAAAAAGAATTAGCTCTCATATTTAAGCCTGTTCAATCGCAAAAAATAGATAAAGGTATTGCATAAAGTAAGATTATTGCAAAGATTTAATTAAGCAACAATATATTATCGATATTGTTGTTTAAATGTGCATGAAGTATTCTTACTGATACTGGCATATCCAAAAAAGAGGTTTTTGTGTGCAAAAGCAATTATACTTGGCCATATCTATTATTTAGTACCTCTGTCTGCAGTAATAAATGCAAATTGTAATTTAAAATTGAAATTAAATGAAATTTTATTCTTATTTGTTTCTGCACAAAACCTTATTCAATTGTGCCATTAATAATTTTATAAACTCGTTTGAATTTATAGGAACTGATCCCAAATCGGTAGTATGCTCATTTTTCAAACAAGGACAATGTACAAAAGGGGACAGGTGCAAATTTTCACACGATTTGAGTGTAGAAAGAAAAGCAGAGAAACGTTCGTTATATTGTGATATGAGAGACGACGATGACAAAGAAACTGATACTATGGATAAATGGGATGAGGATAAGCTGAAGGAAGTTGTAGAAAAGAAACATGGTAGTGGAAATCGTCCAACTACTGACATTGTTAGTACAGCATTTACAAAATGCAAACATCTATCTTTTGAAAGTGACATGAACGAACAATACTATCTGAATTTTAGATTTGTAAACATTTTCTGGAAGCAGTAGAAAAATCAAAGTATGGATGGTTTTGGGAATGTCCATTAGGACAGAAATGTAAATATAGACATGCGCTACCTCCTGGTTTTGTACTGAAGAAAGATAAGAAGAAGGAGGATAAAAAGGATGAGATTTCTTTAGAGGATTTAATTGAAAAAGAGCGTGCCAATTTGGGGCCAAATCAAGTATGAGAATCTTTCATTGATGTGTAAAATATTTCACAATATAAAAGAAATATGAGAAACACATATTAATACATTTTATACTTCAACAGACTAAAATAACACTAGAGACATTTTTGGCATGGAAGAAACGTAAGTTAAAGGAGAAGAAAGAACAAGCTATTAAAGACGAAGAAAAAAGACGAAACGATTATAAAGCTGGTCGTCAAGTTGGTATATCTGGTAGAGAAATGTTCTACTTCAATCCCGATCTTGCAGTCGGGGACGGTATGTTTATTTTTGTTTTTCATGTTATATTCTTCAAATTTACATAAAAATATCGTGACAATTTGTTTGCATATCTTTTCTAGGTATTGACGATGGGGACGAAGCAATATCTAGTTATGTTCGTGAAGAAGAGGAGGATGAAGAAAGAGTTGAATACAGAGAGCTTGATATGGACAGGCTCAATGATTTGGAAGCTAGCGAGATTGATACTACTGGAATAACTATGGCTAGTGTGGATCGATTAAAAAATAATGAAGTTACGGATGGTGAAAGTTCTACTGGTAAATATTCAATACTTTCATTATTTCAGAATAATTGTTACAGATGCTAACATATTTTTATAACAGTTACTTTAGGTGAAGGTGCAGCTGCATTAGCAATTAATGAAAATCTATTCCTTGAAGAAGATTTGAGAGGCTTAGAAGATGAATTAGATGATATAGATCTTGAAGAAGATGAAGATGAAGAAGAGTGATCCAAATATTTTGTTCAAACTCTTTTCCTTACTGTGTGTCTTCATTTATCTGTATTCAGATGTCACCTATTATTCACGTTTTCACTACTAGTTTCGAGTGTACTGCCTTGTATTTTGTTATTTACATTTTATCTGCGAACAATATATTTACTTATAATGTATATAAATACAAAGAGCTGGTCTCGTGCAAATTACATTGAGTTAAAAGTCCAATGTATTTAATGTAATGATAATTTTTGACTTTTAATGATTAAAAGTATAGTGTTTACCATTTTTTTATCACATTCATAAATTGTTTGACATTTATTACCTATAGTTACGTCGTCATTGTAAAAATAATGAACAAAACCATTGAAGGTTTTACTGTAATTTACTTTCAATTACATTCTGAGGCAATAACTAAAATAGCAGTTCAGTGCAGAGGCGAGACTAGCAGGTGAAACAAAATATATTCTAAGAACGAATAGTAAATTTTCGGAATTGAATTTATTTTAACTTTTACAAAATATGCATTATCTTTATATACGTAGTAAGCATTAATAAAAGTAAATGCATAAAACTTGTTGTAAATTACTACATTTATTACTTCTCGAACGATCAAGAATGGGCGAATATTAATCAAGTAAATTAAACTGCAAAGTATGCATTACAAGAAGACAAGAGGTTCGCTTTATTTATCAATCGAATAAAGATCACATTCTTCAATTTCTACATTTCTTATATTGGATACTCCTATTATTCGCCGAGACGCTCGATATTCGTATAAACCGATTTCTGGATGTTTTTCTAATAAATATTTATATGCACTAACAAGTCGGTCTATATCCTCCACTGTTAATTTCATCGGTCTTGTGTGAGGATCGATATCTGCGAGTTTATACATTATTAGACCTAATTCGCTCCGACATTCTAGTGGAAACAATGTCCTACGAAATAAATAAGAAAGTTTAGTCTTGCTTTAGAAAAAATTAAAAATATCCTACATAATAACAACGATGTTTTTAAATAAACCGCACTTACTCAGCACCACGTATGCTATATTTTTGACGAAAACTAAAAATATGTCGTGTTACTTTTTCAAAAATCTTGAACTCGTGTTTCGTCCGTGGAGTAACTAGAGGTACAAACGTTACGAAACCAACATCAACTTCTGGTTTCGGAAGGAAGGCAGAACCTTAAGGTTTCAAAGATAAACAAAATAATATAAAAATACTGCGTAGATGAAATGTAGATTAATTTTAAAGAACATGCTGGGACATCAATGTACCTGGTATAATGAAATGTAGCACTGGACGTGTCCAAGCTTGTGCCATTACAGATAATCTACATCTTTGACAATTTAAAGGTTCAGCCATTATACGCTCAGCAACTTCTTTTTGAAATGTTAACGTCATTCTAGTCCTTCCAAATGACCAAGGACCTCTCCTTTCACTGATTGCATGTAACCATTTAATTATTAAAGGTGTAGATACATTAAATGGTAAGTTACCAATTATTTTAATACTTGGGCTATTGTCTTCCCAAGCTTTTGCTTTAGACTCAGGGAATAAATTTGACAAGTCAGTTTTCATAATGTCTCCATTGATAATACTCATTTTACCATTAACTGCTGCATAAGCATCAGTTAACATCTCTAATATCGGTGTAAATCTTTTATCTTTTTCTATAACAATTAGTTTTTCTGGAGATTGTCTTAATATTGACCTAGTCAATCCACCAGGACCTGGACCAACTTCCAATACATGAGCTCCAGTAAGATTCCCTGTCCTTTTTATCATTTTATCTGTTAGCTTTTCGTTTAAAATAAAATTCTGTGAAAGTTTCTTCATTGCAGATACTTTGTACAGTTTCACCATATCCCGAATTGTTGGGAGAGGTGGTAATCTCAGAGCCGTTACCATTTCTTTTTTCTTTAAAATAATTTATTTATAATTATTTAGTATAGTTTACAATACATCTGTTGCAATAACTTTCGTTTCTTATATTTCATAAGCTACAAAATTATAAATGCTTCTAAGTTGTTTAATGCTTTATTAATTTTGATTTGGCGTTACTGGTACAGTTTCAGGTTCATTGAAATCATCTAAGAATGTTTCCTGTTTTACTGTCTTTATAGTGTAAACATAAATTCCAATAACTCCAAGTGCTAGAGAAAGACCGAGTATACTTGTCTTTTTACGAAGTTGTCTATGCTTAAGTGCTCGGTGAACATTTATCTCTTCCGCCTGCTTCAGATGCATAAAATCTACAGATTTTATCCTATTGAAATCAACCTTTGGCATCACATCGTTACTTTTATCTGTGAATAAAACGAGTCATTAGAAAAAATTAGATCTTGGTGTAAAATATTATATAGTAAATATTAATCTTGCCATTCACCAGCAGACATCTTCACAACTTTATCTCCAAACGTTTTAATGAATTCACTAGTATTGCAACTCCTCCCTTTTGTCTTTAATAGAACATAAAATAAAAACGTGTGAATACTTTTATGATCTTCAATATTGTACTCAGGTAAAAAGAATTTAAGCTGTACTTATTACGTTACATTATTAAATCCTGTCTATATTAAGTATTATGTCATTGCATATATATATTTCCATAATTATTAACAAATTGCGTAGAAAATTCGACACATACAAATGTATATATAAATAGCTAACTTTGTTGAGGTTATAACAAGAATATATTGAAACTTCTATCTCGAAAAGTAGTTATAAGTATCATAGGATTACATAAAAAGTTTATTAATGCATTACAATAACTACATTTACTAAACTGTTATATTATAAATTACCTTTTACCTTGGTAGTTAAGCTAACAATTGGATGCGCTTGCGTCTTACACTTAGAATAAGTCTTAGAATAAGCTGGAATCAGCTGGAATAAATACAGACGAGGTTTAGGAGTGCTATATTCCAAGATTACTTCACCTATCAGATGATGGATGTGGGCAAAGTGCAATAGTTTGTTGAGTACTAAAGTGTACTTAGAGGGGAACGGGTAATCCAGGGTAATCTTACAAAACAAAGCGGATATTTTACATTATTACTCGTTCATCTTTCTTTCCCATACGCTGTCCTTCCTTGCGTCCGAAATTTTCATCGTCAATTAAACCGCTAAATACAATTGAAATTATATCGTGTTTGGTTTTATTTTAATCAGAAAAATGCCACAAATATATTGGTGATAGTGTCATAAAAATATAAGTAATAATAAAAAAATTTATATTGGTATTATATTGCTAGAATGCGCGGGCCTTTCATATATATTTCCGCAGTGTTCATAGTTCATGACTAACTTATTTACCAATGGCGGCTGAACGGTGGTTGAATTTAATTCAAAGTGCTAAGAAAACATCAATTATTCAAGATGGTAAGATTATGTGTGGGTTTAATTAATTATGTTTTATTATATATGTCCGAAAATTTTATTAGAAGATTCTGTTAGGTAATCATGTCATTAGATACATGTTTAACCTCTTCAATGTTTGATCAATAACTGTCAACCTATTATAATACCCGTGCATACAATTAATAAATAAAAAATAATAATCTGTCTCTCTGAGTTGACTGCATGTAAATAATGGAATCATTTATTTTCGCACATTTGCAGCATATTCACATTTATTTTGCAAATTATTGTATTTTGTACTACTAAAATGAATTGTAATTTTAGGGAAAAGGAAAACTCATTTTTTATTAGATGATGGGAGAGAAATGGTTGAAGAATATCACCTAGAAACAAATGTAGTGGTGCGAAGAGCATGGAAAGAAAAAGGTAACTTTGGTCAAAACATAGGTTGGAATGTAGAAGTTGGAGATCCTGAACCTGGACAGAATAATATTGAAGTCTATGGTATACAGGAAAGTTCAAATGCTGTACGTGAAAATTATGTTACAGATTCTAAAAATGTATTCACAAAAATAAATTTAATTGTGGCTTGTGTTTATTAACAATGTATATGTATTTTTTAGCCATTTATTTCCAGAAGAATAACAAAGACCTCACTTGAGTGGCGTATAAGAAATTTACCATATCCACTGGACGTGTATTCAGTAATTGCAGAAGATGACGGAACCATAACAGTTCGCACTAGTAATAAAAAGTACTTTAAAAAAATAATAGTTCCAGATTTGGAACGCATTGGATTGAAACCAGAGCAGGACAGGATATCTTATACGCATCAGTACAATACATTAATTATTACGGTATGAAAACTATTTTCTTTCATTTCAGTACATACATGCAAATCTTACAATTCTTTAATTCATAGTATAAGAAACCACCTGCCCTATTGGACATAGAAAAAAAAATATTGAACGAGAGTTTGCAAGTGACCGTAAGCAAGGATTCCGCCGTACAGTGTCCAACGAGCTAATAAAAATCTTCAGTTTCCAAACTTTTTTATTTCTCGCCATTACCAAAGTTATATTTGCACAATTATTTATTCTTTATAAAACGGATTGTTACATGTATACTTATAACAGACACCTTTCAATTTATTTTAAAAGTTGAAGTTCTAAAGTAAAATCTGCATTGTAACGTTTTCTTTAAATTAAATTAATTGAATTAGATTAATTTTCGAAATAAACTGAGTCTAGAGAAGTTTAGAGAAAATTAATCTATACAAGAAACATTCGTATAGATGTTATTATTCTTAAACTTTCTTCAAAATTGAGGAAGTGAGAAAAATTTAATTTTTCACTTTTGTCGTATTGCGCGCATCAAAATTTTTAAAGATCAAAACAATAAGAAATTCAACATAATTTATGTTATACGAATTACTGTTTAGAAAATCTAATTGATAAATTACAAATGATATTTGATAAAAATGAAATTGAATGATGTAGAGGCATTGCGCGCGAAAATCGAGACTGATCGATGGTCCTGCGTCGCGGTGACATCTACTTTCTCTCTGCTGCGCATATCTGCTGTGTTAGTAAGTAGTTTGCAATTTGGTGTTACGCTTTCCATATCTAGTAATAACAAGTGAATGAAGCTACAAACATGGGTAAAAACATACCAGACAGGTACGTAATATTTTTTCGTTGTACACACTTTTAATAAGTTTTTACGAACATTTAAACTTATTTGTTTATCGATCTAAATCTAAGGTCACATTGTAAAGAGGTTATGACATGCCGACTTTTCTTGTTTTCAATTCGTTATTGAAACGATGTTCCACGTAGTTCTTCGACATTCTTAAATCTCCTAACAGTTATAAACATTGGAATCTGCATTCAATTTTACGATTATTTAATAAAAATGTTCAATGTTTTTCTGCATTTAACTGGTTATCGATTTTGATATCCTGTCACGTGGCGCACCCGTGAATGAAAATCGAAACTTGTTCAAATATTTTATCGGGCAGGCGTTGATACTTCGGATTTTGATATTTACAGTTTTGAACATTGCAAAAACGCAGAGTAAAATATCTCAAGTGTTTATCCACGAGAGCGCGCTTTTAGCGTACATAAGGCGATTATGCTTCAATGACAAAGGCGTTAGATTATCTGCTTCTCAAAACTTATGCTTTTAGTATTCTGTAAATAAAACAAAATCAGGTAGCATAGTCTGTTTAATATCCGTATTTGTGATTATAAGGAGAAAAACGTAAGCTTCCATTTCTAAGATAAGTAAAATTTAAATTATAATTTTCCACCGCTACCGAGCGAAGTAAGTACAATGCAACCATATCTCTCATCTAAATGCTAATAAATACATATACATATTTTACTATTGATTCAATGGTCGTAAAAGATAAACAAGAACATGGACAGACTAATGAGAATTTAAGGTTATCTTGAACAAAACAAAACAAGTTTATCTACCTCATACGCGGAAATATACCGTTTTCTTTTCAGAAGAAAAAATTGTTTTGATGCAATTCTTAGAAACAAATACAATACTGTCTTACACTACGGACAATACTATAATAGCCATTATCGTAGATATATATGTATCGTTAAGATATCGTAGATTATAAGCCTTATAATCGTAGATATACCTTAGGTAAATAATGGATTTCTGAGTTTTTGCAGAATGACTTTGTTTCCAATGTGTGACTAACGCTAATTATTTAATTTAACTATTGTCGAACAGAAATTATTTATCAAAGTTGGCCAGGTAGCTTGGGAATAGATAACTTGTAAGATTGTGGCTGTGTTATTAATGCCGTGTTATCAGTAGTCTTCAAGTTCTGATTCATCTATGCGAACGATTCTGAATCACGTTAAAATAATATTTATAATCATTTTTGGTTTCAATTCCCACCACCGAGCGTAGTGTTACGATTCCAGCAGGTAATATAGGACGCGATACAAAGATGGTATTTGAAAAAAGGATATATTTGATGATTGATCTAACGCCGTACTTAATTTATAATACCTATTTTAATAAATTCTCGTTTTGCTCTGCATAAAAATTAAATATCTAATCAGTATATTCATTTTTTATTTGTCACATTTAAACATTTTTTTCATTTAAATTACGATCTACTGCTCTGTACTTCGTCTCTGACAAAATATAATTACTATTTGAATCAATGTAATTGTAGAACTAGTGCCCGAAAATTTATTTTTCAAAACAGCAGTCGCATGATCGTTAAGTTTGTCTCTTAGGAACGAGGTACTCTATTTCCCATTGTTCAAATCTTTTGCAGATTTGTTTGGATATAGTCGAACTTTTTTTAGCACATTTTTCTCATGCACACATCTTTTTTTTGTTGCACTCTGGGCTCACCTGTTGCATCTACCCAGTTCATTCAAACAACATGCACTTGGGCATACAGGCTGCCCCATGCTACTGAGACAAGCTGCATGCACCGTTCAAATGATTAGGGGTGGCAATGAAATCATAAGGCAAAGTTGAAGGGTTTAAATAATTTTCTTTTATGCATCACTAGAACTCACTTTCTTGGATGAGACTGGATTGAGACTAAATTTAAATAAGAACAAAGACTCGATAAATGGTATCTCATTGTTTATATAGATATTATCTTATAAATGTATGAGAGATAAACGATGGTCTCTTATTGTTGTTCATTTTTTATCAGTTGTTTATTCAGCAATTGTAATATGTAAACTAGTGGTACTGAAGTCAATTCACAATACTATACAATTCACAATACTTTTTCGATCGATACTGTTTTCCTTGCTCTATGAAAAAACTTCGTTCGACCTTGCCTTACGACTTTCTTCTCATTTCTGAAAGTTCGAACGATGCAGTTTTAGTAGAACACCCTGTATACATATGTATTTTGTGCCGCAGGTGGCTGGAGTACAAACCTTTTGGCACGGTATTAAAAGGCACAAAAATTCTGCCGTTCAAAGTACCCCTGAAGGAGGTGAGTACAATTTACAAATCAATTAATTATTAATATTCATTATTCCGTTTTTTACGAGTCTATAGAAGGATTGATAACCGATAAATAACAAAGAACGAAGGTTTTTTCCGCAATATATTCGCAAATCTGATTTCTGCAGCCACTGTTTTCGACTGTACGGTCACTGTTTTCGAAGTCGCCTTACTGTTCTTCCTTTTTCTCCCCCTCTCTTTTTCTTTCTCGTAGTAAATCAATGATCCTCTTCGCGGGGGTCGTGGCGGTTTTGAAATCGAGATAAGATCACGTCGAATTCCAGAAATAGAGGGTACAGTGTCCGCGTCCATACGTATCAGTTAGGTATGCGCTCAACACATTGGTAGGTTACATGGTGCAGACCACCGTGAAGACGGTGCGAACCAGTGGTATAGAACCAACTTTACATCGCCAATTGTTTAGCAAATCTCTAAAATCTATATAATGATACAATACTCTGCTATTCTCATTTACTTCACACTAACATTTCGAGGTGGTTAGAAAGCTGCTAACTGAATTTATGGTTTTGAAGATTGAACTTTCCCTATTACAACGAATCCCTAAAGCTTGATGCATATTTATTTTTAGTTGTTTTATAAACGAGATATCAGGAACAAGTTTACTGTAAGTGCCTGGTGTGTTGTATTTTTATTTGGACGGTACAAAAAATCGTCGATCTTTTAAGGTCTTTTAATCTTTTAATCTCTAAATCTATGGTAGATTTTATCACGAAAAAAAATTTCAATACTCTGCGAGACGTTTCAATTACCATTATTAGCATAGCATTTTTCAGAAATAAACGACCGATAACTTGCAAAAGTAGAGGTTTCAAGCTTCAATATGCGTAGAAATTTGTTTCCGTGCGATTCCATTTTACGAAATTATAGCAGTTTGAATATCGACGGAAATCGTAAACGCAGCTTGCCAATACTTTTTGGAGACATCGGAATTGACGGCGATAGAACCGTGCACTGTATGCAAGTGATTTAGACGAATGTTTACAAAGCAGAACTTTCACCGAGTAAAAATGGCTTCTATACCACTGCGTGACAGCGCAGGGAGGCCCGTTTGTCCATCGATATGCTCTCTCTCGGTAACGGTAAGGCAGGAAAGGCACCTCCGGGTGAGATCCCGTATCAGTCGAAGCCAAATTGCTGTATTGTTGCATGTCCCGGCTCTGGCTCAGATATAAACAAGCTTGATGTATGCACACTACTTCGTCCGATACACGGCGGCAGTGCTTTTCGGATCGTGAATGCCACGACCGATTGTTTGCCTAGTAGCTGAGCAAACTCCCATGCTGGCTGCCGCTGTGTGATGTATCGCGGTCATGCTGTGATCCAGCGGTATTCACTGATGTTTCTCGACTTTATGGATAGAAAAAAGGTCCAATGACATCTTTCTCGACTTTCTCTTTCAGGAGCCAGTCGTCGCTTCGGTTTTATACTGTCTTCGATTGAATACATACGGTCACTCGAAACAATGAACAGACAATATCGAAAATAGGCAAATTTCGTTTCCCTGCATTTTACAGCACTGAACAAATTCGTGAAGGATGGAAGCACGAATTCGTTATACGAATTCGTTATAATACACGATTTCGGTCAGAAATACACGAAACTTTTCATCGATACAATTATATATACGCGATTTGCGAACTAGGAGAAATAATTTATCGTTTAAAAATCATACAAACTTTTGCCAGTTCTTCATACTGTCCGGTAATGTCAATTCTAGGTTGAGATAAAATTCATGATTCATGTTGGAATTCAGTACCAGTTGCTGAACTTACGCAAACGAATGAAAATATAAAATACGGGAGTATGTGTGCGTGTATGATAGAACTGAAACAGTTGAAATACCACTGTAAAAAGCCCGGTGCTCAATAATTGAAAAATTGTTGACCGATGGAGAAATTTTGATTATCGGTAGAAGCTCATACTTTCTCAGGCTCGTTCGTACGGTGCATGGTTGTGGGTGTGTGCTCGGCGACACTTAATCGACAGTGCTCCGGGCTCAAGTTTCGCATGGCATAAACCATTTTTATATCTTCAGTTTTTCGTCGGACCCTTATTAAAATACAAAACGATGAGCACCGCTAATTGAACGCACGGACGTCTTGTAATACAGAAAATACATGTACTCGTCGGAGTAATTTCGCAAGGAAAGATATAATTCGAGACACGAACCTCTTTAAAACGTCCATAAGGTATTTCTTATCCGCAGCGCGGTTGAATGTGTTTTTACGCCGCGTTTCGGGCGCCATAAATTAATTTGAAGAATGCACTTCGCGTCGAATGTGCACGCTTCTCCATATTGAATCCGGTAATGCTTGAAAAAAAAGAAACAGTGATATGCTCCATTCGGTATAATTTCCTCGAGAAAAAGAGATTTCCACGACAGAAAATGACTTCGTCCAGTTCGTCCACAAAGTACAAACGCGCTATCACATTATGTGGTAAGAATGTAGCATTTTTAAATCTCCCTGACTATAATAGGTATAAAAAAAATTGTTCGGAATATTATTCGCTTAATGTGCTCCATACTTTATCACAATCCTATAGATGTACGACGAGACTTATCATTGTGTTTATTTGATTTATTGGATCGAATTATTTTTGCCGAGTATCTGCTCGCAAACATTCGACGTAACATGCACCGCTTGAAACGTGGCGTGAAGGAAGCATTGAAGTCTAAGTAGTAAATCGATGACTCGAAATCAATGGTAGAGAAGGACCGACGGTATCTGTTCTAGAATGTACAAGAGTGTGACACGTGCCTCAAGCATGTGTATACACAGAGGATGTCTGTATGGTGTAGCACACCAGCCTGAATGTTTATCTACAGAATACCTGGCCAGTCTGGCCACGGATTCTCCGTCTTGTCAATCAGTTCAACCTCAGATGAGCTAATAAACACATCGTATATTTCTCGTGTCGTTGTTATATCTTTGCTTACCTCACTCAGTCTGATATAAATGTAACAGTATCAACAGTTCATAGATTGCCACGTCAAAATCGGCATCGGCAATTCCGTGCGCCGTTGGTGGCGAGCATAGCCGCTATTCCCGTTTGTCTTGACTCATTTAATTTCCGCCTCTAACTCCGAGAGAGCGAACCGGTTTTTCTCGTCTACCGTCGTCCCTTGGTACGTTGGCCGGACAGTTGCAAATAAGTTCGGAACCTTTTTCGGTGGATCCCGGCCGTCATATCGCCGTCGGTGGTGTGCGTATGCGTGTACGCATACGCAAAATAGGAGGGTGCCCGGCTAATTGATTCTGGCGTCGCAGGCATTACATAAAACAAGTCGAAGCCGGGGCCCCAAGAATTGGACTCGGGCTGATTGGGACCGTTGCGCCCGGCCGTGGGGGGCCACTCGTTAATAGGGCCCTCAAATGCTCTCGTGCCTGTGCTCGTGCCCGATGCTTCCCATCCGCTGACCATCGCTGCCCAATCCTCTGCCCCGTGACCACGCCACTCTGTTCTCGGCTCTCTTCTCGAAACGCGCCACTCCGGACCGCTTTTTCATCTTCTTCTACGGGAACGTGTAACAAATATCGGCTCACACGAAATGTGATACCGTACTCACCGACACAACCTACACATTCTCTGTCTACCTACCTCTCCCACCCCCGACACGATCTTCTCCTTTTTTTAACGGCATCGCGGCAGTGGTTCCGGATGAATTTAAGACAGTACTTACTAGTCACATATACATTGTAAAAGATGCGCTTTAAAGTCGATTTTAATTTTGGATTGAATTTCGCGTGCGTGTAATTTGGTACCGAATCAGAGGCCCGGAGGCTCGCGAAACCCTCTGTCCTCTCGCGGGACGATCCCCGATTTTATTTTACCGAGGAATCCGTAAAATTCGACGTGGATACTTTCTTTTTGCGCAGACGAAACGTTCAAGGAATTCTTAGGACGACGCTCTGATTATAAAGCAATCTTGTGAGCAATGGAATTGCGTATCATACACGACGGTTACATCATCGGTTGTCTGTTCCTTCGTAGCACTGACAATTTCATGAATTCCGCCGACATAGTTCGGCAACAAATAATTTATGGTCTCGAAAACGTGCTCCTGGAGTACCTCGACGAAATTCATAAAATTGTCGAAGCCATAAAAGAGCAACGACGTTCATGTTATAGGCAATGCAAATCGTGAAAAATGATTTCGGATAAATCGTAACTGGACTGCGGATTTTATGCATTTCCAACAAAAATATAATGTAGTGCACAGATAGATTAACAGACTAAGAATATCAGTGAGTTCACGATTTTTATCTAGCATTATGCTTTTGGTATTCGTGAGTGTGGTTGTGCGTGTATTGTCGAGGGAACGCGAGATATTGTCGGACGATAAAAGATTGGAAGATGGAATGATAGTCGCGGCCGTGTACATATGTGTTACTTATAGCGTGCTTCCAGGAAGAAATATCGAAACGTTTTCATCGCCCTCGCAGATGTTTATCGTCCGAAAATTTGTTTCCTTGATCTGTATTTCACGAGCCGTGTGTGGGTACTTATTACGTGTATCTGCTTTCAGCGGCCGCGTAGTTGTATAGTATTACATTCGAAGATGAACGACGAACAATGCACAACCGATGCGCACTGTTCCGAAAGACAGGAGCTACAACCTTCACATTTCTCACCGCAAAATTGCCGTCAAACAAATTGGTGCGAGTCTTTTCAATTTAACCAACGTGTCTCAAAACGAAAATATTAGGTCGCCCCATAAGTTCTTTTCGCAATGTGCATGCTTAATATTGTTAGGCAACACGAGCATGTTCAGATAGGTCGGTATATATCATATTCATTATTCATTAATAGATCTGTGGATCTTTATGCAAAATAAAGGAAATAGAAATTTTCTTCTTCCTCGAGTTACATCAATAACCTAAAAGTAATACATCCATATTTTTAAATTCTTTTAATTGAAATTTAGTCGCGCGTGTTAACATAGAACTAAGATAGATCCGTAGAGCAGTGACATAGTGAATTTCAGTAAGAGGAATCGGTTCGAATTCTCTTTTCACAAGAAACTGTCACCAGCGGTTCCTTGGAAAATTCTTTCTCCATCTCCCCAGGAGGAAAAACTGTGGAATGATTTAAACGTGGGAAATCGAAGAACAGATAGGTGTATCTCCCAGTATAGTATTCCTCCATTCTTACCATTCCACTTTTTGTCTCGGCCGAATACCTGAGAGGTTTTCCCTCGAGATCGTTGAACGATGGTAGGCAAATTCTGCACTGTAGATACGGAATATTAATTCTTCGGTTCAGTTCGGGTCAGGATCTAACCTGAGAATGGGTAGTCTGTCTTCGTGGGTGATATCTGTATTTCAACCCCTGGAAATCCTCGGCATTCAGATCGCTATCGTGTTAACTTCTCGGTTACACTAACCTCCCTCGTTGTTTTCACCGACGGTGAAAGCCGACTTGCCTTCGAGGAACCATGATGAATTGAGAAGTTCTGGCCTCGCGATGATGTTCGATATGTAGATTTTACATTTTGCCACGTCGTTGCCTTCGGTTTCCCCTTTTTGCACTTTTTCGACACATTCCATATTCGAACGACGCCGAAAATTTTGCCGAACATTGACCTGCTAAGTTCGCTGCAAAGTTCTGATTGGAGAATCATTTTTAACTAACATCGTGTTTCTTTATTATAAAACTGAAGTTGCTATCCGAGTCCTGTCTCTTGAAGAGGATACGAATAATGCAAATTACAACTCGTAAACGTAAAAATTGGACTTTTGAGGTCGATTGCAACCTAGATTTTTTATCTAACACGTTTGACTACTGAAAAAGTCCACCTTTGCATTATCGATAAATGTGAAGGCGCATCCCACACCCTTCCAATCCTGGAAACGAGAATACCCCCATAATTTGATTTTTTCGACGTCAAGTAGAGAATCGTGG
The DNA here is from genome assembly GCA_028455595.1 of Lasioglossum vierecki. Classification (NCBI taxonomy): domain Eukaryota; kingdom Metazoa; phylum Arthropoda; class Insecta; order Hymenoptera; family Halictidae; genus Lasioglossum; species Lasioglossum vierecki. Next base: position 9,247,672 of record CM052336.1, on the reverse strand, counting down.
TCACCGCATACGTGCGAGACGATAATATTAATTCACGATTCGGACATGTCCAGAATTTGGCAGCCCTATTTATGGAGATCGTCGGGGAAGGAAATAGTGGCAGCTCACGTGTTAATTATACTAAACAAGCACGTAATATTTGATGTTCGGCGTGCATCTCGGTCAGAGGGGAGCGCAAACATTAATATATCCATGAAAAGCTGTAAAGTGTGACACCCACTGTCATCCCGAGGTTGTGGGCGAGAGCACGATTCGAGCACCGCGTTAGTTTTCGTGGCTTGAAGGGATTTCGTAAGTTTGGCATAAAAGTTGCGCGTCGTCCGCCGTGAAATCGAGTGTTTACCCGCAAGATTAACGTCTGCGACAAGGCACAATGCCGCCGTTTATTATTTCCGACAGTGAACAAACCGATTACCATCACCGGGGGCCGTTACTTAACATTTTGCCGAAAAAAAGGAGGAAAGAGAGCCCGAAAAAGAGAGTTAGAGAGGAGGGACGTGCGCGCGCGCGCGACAAAGAGAGAGGCCCGGGCCATGACACGAATACATTCCTCGGCTACGAAGTTTGCCAGGGACTTGTTCATAAATCATACGTGAAAAAATGTTTGCAGTCCTGTGCGACATATGCTAGCCAAATATCGCATGTGGCAGCGGTGAATGATGGTTTCGCCGCCGCTGACAAATTAATCTGATGCCTTCGACGCCGGCAATAATTTCGAAGATTTTCAACGTTCCCCAGATTCCACGGCGCCCCGGGTCCCCAGCTCGTAAACCATCGAGTAGGATGTCGAATTATTAATAAAAAAAATCGTCGCGTATGTTGGACCGCGCGGATGTGCCAGAGACTTCTCTCTCTCTTTCTCTCTTTAGGAGAGCCGTGTGTCGTAAATACCGGAGAAGGCGATTTAACACTGAAGATGTTCGTGTAATAGAATCACTTGGAAGAATGAGTGAGACACTTTCCACGTTCAACGTGGTAACTATATTGGTGTGGAACATCAACAAAATCAAAGTGACTTACTGAATTACAGTAGCTCTACTGTTGTTGCAATTATGAACGTCTTTTTATTACTATACTGTTCAGTGAGAGTGTATAGAAGAATTCAAAGTTCAAGGCGAAGCTGTGTTGACTTTTGGTTACGGAATAGGGTTCGAATTTTTGCATTTGTTTCAAATTTACGATCATTCAAGATTTCTAATATTTTGCCATGCGTATATTTCGCTACGTCTGATTTTTTAATAAATTTTTTATTAGGTGCTAGACAACTTGTTTTGCAATTTCTCTGGCTTCAGAATGGCACAACAGATTTTGACCATTTTGTGCCATCTTCTTTTACGAGGAAGCTATGTGTACTATTCGTTCCAAGATGGATTCTTGCATATGTTTATCAAGGAGGAAAGAGTTGATTGACCTCTCTGATGAAGTGTAGAAGCAATTTTCTCTTCAAGGTTAGCCATGACACTCCCATAAATACCCTTGCGATAGAGGGTACGAGCGTAGTAATTACTAGACTGCCGATCTTTATGTGAATTTCCATTTTCATACCTAACTTGATGTAGACTGAAAGGCGGAGATATGTTCAGTTTTACTAATGTACATATACAAAGATGGACAGTTTAGTAATTATTGTTCTACCTGATTGTGCTAATTTACGATACAGCTTTCGGAATGTTCGATGTCGTGGTTATAGTTCGATCTCAAGTTAGCAAGTGTTTGTTCACCGCTCAGTGAGTGGCGAAAACGATCGGTCGCGAAATTCGTAATCTTTTCACACAGCAGAGGAGCATGCTTGACGAAATGGATGGGGATGGGGGTTGCAAAGAGGGGAACAGGGGGTGAAAGGGAGGGGTTCGAAGGAGCCGGCGATTGTAATTTATGCCGAAGTTAGCGAGCAACTTCGATGACTTTATAAAATATTACTGATCCCCGTTTCGGCGATCTTATCTGACGCCAATACCTCGGTTCGGTTCGTCGGAACGCCTTCCTTTTCTTCTTCTTCTTCGTCTTCTTCTTCCTTCTCTTCTTCTAGCAGACTGGCGCCTCTAATAAGAAGGGGGTCGTGTGTCACGTCAGGACCCACTGCGCCGCAACGACTTTGCTCTCCAAGTTCCCAACGATCGACACCGGAGGACCATATAAACATGTCATTTGTTGATGAAACTTGCGAGCTCTCGTGCGCGTGTACCCATTCGTTACACGTACTGTCGCGACTCTGTTCCCGAACGATTCTGAACGGTATGCAAACCAACCTGCCCCGCGAGACTACACTTTTCTTTCTTCGAACGAGCATGGCCCCAGAGAGAGATTCACTTTTGTTTCTCTGACCGAGCTTGACCGGAGACTCTTGGTTTTTAGTTCCACCGACTTTCCAAAGATGTATCGTGTGGTTTCGAAAGCGGAATATTCACTCAGATCGTCTCTAATTTATTGTAACTTCTGAAAGCCCGTGGTCCATGGCAAAGGACATTTTAATGGATCCTTCAACAACAATTCCAATTGTTCGTTTCAGATTATATTAATTATATTAATGGAATTCTGGTAGGTATAGTGATCGTTTCAATATAAAATCGTCGAGTTGTGAAAGGACTTGTGAAAGTCCAAATAATATTGTGCGGCGGTGTAGGTGAAAGTAGGTAACAAATTGACGAAAAGATAGTGTAGCCTATCGAACGGTTTCGTCTCTAAAACCCCAGGTGTGGGTGCCCCAGGGTGGTGGTCGAGGCAGAGGGTGTGGATACCTCGGAGTAGAGGGAAGCACGCCGCAGAGGACACTTTTGACTCGTACTTTAGTGTCACGATGCCCCATCCATCGCGTTTCATCAGATATGGTAGCTGGGCTGCAGCCTATCTCTGCTAGATGAGATGGCGAGTGTCCATCTCGAGTACCTCTCTTTCCGGGAACCCCGTGGAGTAAAGGAGATCTCGCAGTAGCGAAGCTTATCGTTTCGTCCGATCGTGTTTCGCCGTTTCTCTTATTTCGCGAGACTTCGTTACCCCCAGGCTCTGTCTACTTACGAGCACTTGTGGGCGCGTCGCGGAGCCACGCGTCCAAACATTCTCAAACTCGTATTCGGCCGTTGCATATGAAGTACTATGTCCGATTTCTAACGCTGGATCTACCGAGCCCGTCAACATGATGAATCTCATATATTTTCGTAATTATTTTCAGAATATTTTATAATTACTTAAAATTAGTTTCGTCTTCACCATGGTTGAAACTGTTCATCGCAGAGACGGAGGATGTCACCGTTCTGACATTATCTGCGTGTTGAGCCCCGGTCCACGCAAACGCAAGGAATAACGGCTTAGAAACGTGATCGTTAAGAGACAATAGCGTTGTGTTTCTTTTATTTTTGTGGCTCTTGGTGGATGCTACAATACATATCTCAGTCTTGCTGCCATCAACGTCGGTTCCCTTATAACCGGCGTTACTATGTGCGATAGAATGCAGTATTCGTTTGAATTGTAGCAATGCCTGCAAACAAGAAGGGGGTATGAGGAGGAAATAAGTTCGGTGAAAGGGGTGGGGGTAAGGACGGATAGAGAGGGAACGAGAGGGAAAGAGAATGGGGCGAGAGGAGATTTGTGAATTCGGCGGTTTGGATGCCTGCGGTAGTAAGGTTTTAGAGGCGACCAGTGGCTTTATGCCTCCGGTATATAAATTTCCGTTGAATGGCGCGCGTATGACTTGGCGCCCAACGTTCTGTTCTACCTGCCCCCTTTTCTCCGCCACTGTGTGTCCTAGCATTCTCCCCGGTTTTCTTCTCGGGTGTTCTTCTTCTTTTTCCCCAAGCCAGCAGCCACTGTCCTCCGCCTACGTCTGGATCTCTCCCTTTTCTTTCAAGGTCTCGGTTAAAGCTCCATTCTTTCTTTTCCCCCGATCTTTCATCTGTTTACAGAAATGTCACCGGCGCGTTGGTGACGCGCGAACCAACTGCCAGATTTATCGTCCGGTTGGCTGCTTTCCCTTGTACATACATATCGTTCCTTTACGATCGTTTTCTCATTTCCTCAAATATACGTCTGTGTCCCCGGGGCGAAAGCCAGGGAACCCGAACCACGGCATAATGTCGGGGTAATTGGCGTTCAAGACCCATACGATATTCACAATGCGAACTGCGTTATCCAGAGAATTCGCGAAACGGTGCGGCGATGTGATATTCCGTTCGTCAATTCCCGACGCCGCACCGAGCGGGTGACGAATCTCTTGGCACACGAGATTAGACGCAGCTAACGCTGCCCAAGTGGTCCCCGGGGGATTTTCGCATAATCTGAGAGAGATGCGTCCTTTAACACGGTAAACGCCGTGTCACAGTTGACTGAAGGCTTTTCATAATATTTAGGGGTGAACAAATTTTCAAAATCTTGTGATTAAGGGTTGATTACAGTTTTAACCCTCAATTTGCTCATACAAGCAGATTCTGATAAAAACGAAGGGCGGACTGCGAAAAGTCATGTTCCCTGGATCCTACGTCTTATTTCATGAAAATTGGGGAAGAGCGCAGTTGTGTGATACCCTAAGTAAGGGGATGACAGGACGTGGGCGTATATTCGGGGGTGATTGGCACGGCGCCGGGTCTTCAGCACCTCGAGGAACACTTTGCGTGCTCTTCTAGGGGGCTGGCCAGGCGGAGTCGGTCAGCCATCGGAAACAAACATTTGTTTAAACGAGCCCGACAAGTCACGGTCGTAAATACCTGTGAGTCGTTAATCTTGTTTTTTGGTGGTGCCGCTTATTCGTTAATGTATAATGTATTCTCACCCCCGTAGCTAAAACAATCAACTCGCCCGGTGAAAAAGGGAATCGGTAACCTTCGGCTCGAGACCTGACGCCTTTGAGTGTGATACGGATTAGTAGTATAGATTACAGGTTATACCGAGTTCATCTGCGTGTCGGCGAAATTGATTCCTCGGTCCAGGCATCGGTAGGCTTCGATTTATGACTGTCAGCTGGACGTCCGTTAGCCACACGGAAATAATAGATCCTTTTTTCGGTTTTCTCGTAATGTTGTGATTTATTTGTGAAGCAGAACTTTGGGCGTTGGAATGTGCGGATTTAAGGAGGTACAAATTATAGTTGTGTGAAGCGAGATTAATGCCCGTCGCGTCCGTTTCCGACGCTTATATTTTCCGGGCGTGTTGCTTCGCGACGGTGCCAATATTTAATTACATTCGGATTCAGTACAATTTTTATTCCAATTAAAAATTATATTTATCAATTTTATCTAATTATTTCTTATGAAAACATTTTTTGTGAGCAGCACTTTTTATCGGTTTATAAATTAGAGTGAATGAATAAATTTTTAATTCAGACTAATATTATTATGCAAACGCAAACCTAAGTTTATCATCGGTAGATCTGAAAATTGCCATTTTCATCATCGTTTTACAAGATCAAGATAATGGCTAGAGGGATTTCGTCGATTACGAGATTATAAAATATGAATGTTATTTATAGATCTAAACATTCTTTTGTATTTTCTAAATGTGAAAATACCGCGAATAGATAAAGATCCGCAGTCTAATTATCAGACACAATGAAAGCGAAAGAGATCCATCAAAGCTAGAAAAATCAATAAGAAATCCATTAATCTCTTTCATTGGATCTTTCATAACCCAGCTTTACGAGCAACCATTGAAAATTGATTTACCGCCTGCGAGGCGTGCCTAATAACGCCGCATATTTAAATCTATCGATTCGTTTCTTCAAATATACAAATATCGACCGGGATTCTTTTGATCGATCGAAAATACTCGGAACACATGAAAGAAATTTTTCAAATATTGTTCACGAATATTAATCATACTTACGGAAAATCGATGTCCTGAGTAACACGTAGACATTCCCGTAAGATAAATCGCACAGACTCTAAATAAATTCGATCTAGTCATTTTCATAAGGCAACGTTATTCATTCTGGACAATGAATTTAGCGTTAAGCACATTGGTGAAACTAAAAACGCCAATAAACCGTGCGACCAGTAGAAATTTTCGGCAGCTGCTAGCTACACGAGAAACGGCTCTCTTGTCGGCAAGATCGAAAGAACGGAAAAGTCCATGATTCTTCCCGAGTTGCATCGTCGTGTCGGTAGCGGCAATCGATTGTCCAAGCAATAATGGTACCGGTAGCTGTGGGGGACCTTTTAAAGGGCTCTGTGTTGTTCTCCGCCCTTTTCTCTATTCCTTTCAACAGATCCTGCGCTTCTGATAAGTGGACAATTAAAACGCACTAGCCTTTCTGGAAAAATCGTTAAGCAGGGAAAACAACCGGACCCGCCGGATTTCCCATAGATTTTTCTCTGATGTAGGCCCGAGTCGGTTCGTTTTCCATGAAGTGTTCGTCGTGTCGTGCTGAGCTTCGCATAGTTATTGCTACCCCTAGTATTCAGCGTTTCTTCGACGGCGCGCGCTTTTATTAGATTGATGCATATGAAATGTCCAATTTTAGATTCGATATAGAAATACTTTTACATATAGTTTGCACGTTTGTTAAATACCATTTTCATGAAAACAAATCCTGGTCCGATTCGAGTATCGGGCACCCAAAATTTTCGGCCCGACTCGACTCTAGCAACAACCTAATATATTTCAATCGTAAAAAGGAAGAAAGGAGAGAACGCGATACAAGTGTTTAGGAATTAATTATACGGTCCGATATGGCAATACAGCTTCGCCATTCCGTGTAGATAACGTATTAGTATCGGGCCGACAGAAAACTTTATAGACTGCCATTAGAACGGCGTGTGTTTTCTATCACCGGGGTATTCGTGGTGTGCCTCGTGGGACAGCGGCTCGGGAACGTGTTCTCTGCCCGGGTATAAATAATAAGACCACGTCGGCAGTCACTATAATTCAATTCACACCTGATAACTGTGACCATAGAATTTCCATATTACAGGCTGTAATAAAATTAAAAATATTTTCGGGGCGGTCCGCTACGCTTCGGGGGGTCTCACTCCTCTCATCTCCTCTCGCCGCGGACAAACGGACCAAGGATCGTGATCCTTCACGTTCGCTGTCGTACGAATTTGTTCCCTGAATTTGTTTCTCGTTGTCTCCGGTGGTCCTTCCCCGTATAGACGACAAATGGCATGCGACCACCAGAAAAAAATAACAACCGAGCCAGCAACCTGGCACGCGGACTCTTCGACTTCTTGTTTCGAGTAATGGCTCGCACTCCGAAATTGTCGGATTCCTTCTCTTCCACTGACTTCGATAGTCAGTGGTCCCTATTAGCTATTGCTTCCCCTGTACTATTTTTGATTTTAACACATCATACACTGACAACTGTTTCTTAATTTTTAAAAGCCTTACAATTCATTGCTGAGAATTTTGTAATAGATCCTTCTTTTTTGAAATTTTTCTCTTTTGAAATCTTCTTTGAAACCTCCGTCCATATAAAAAATGTTTGCATCACAATATTTCCCTCTCTGTATCATTGCAGTTTTGTGTATATCATTTTTTCGTATTATTGCAATTAATGATAATATTCAAAGTGATCGAAGTTCCACTTTCTATACCGAAAACAAGAAAGCGTGCTTTGAGTGGCAGCGCGAGTTACAGATCGTGCCAGGTTCGGTTCGATCGTGTCAAGTTTGGTTTGTTATCGCGTTTCGATCGTTGATAAAGTAGCCGATACGGTCCGCGAGAATGATAGCGGACACTTCTAGCGAGTGCTACTTCCGACACGTTCCTTTGTTGCATGCATCCCTCTAGCTAAGGTGACCCATTTTAAATCGCTTCAAATCTTCTGCCAAACGAGGAAGTAAGTGGATACGGATAACGTCGCGCATATATCAGCTGGCGGCAGCCATATACCAGTCTATATGGCGTTCCTATGCGATTCTATACGAGCACGTATAGCCCGTTGGCCGTGCTCGTGCAACAAAATGTTCTTCTCCGTAAGCTTTTGCCTTCCCATCCTTTAAGCTTTTCTCTTGCCCGAACTCTCTCTCTCTTTCGCGGCTTGCCCATAAGGGAATTTCATAGAAATCGTCTGAACTGCTTTGTGCGGCAAGGTCGTTTAGCCGCGGCAAAGCAGTGCTCGCTGATCAGTATGTTTCCTTGCTTCTAGCAGTCAGACAATCGTTCTCGATGAATTATTCACGAATCCTGCTGCCGGCCAGAGAAACACGCAATCCTTTCTTACCTATTAGTTGCTCATCGATTCGTTTGCATTACCTTCTTCTTTACTGCAAACACTCTTGATGCTGTTGAACGCATTTCAGGGATGGGGATCGGTCAATATATTTATTTATATTTATTCATTCGTTTCGGTCACTTTCTATTTTGTTTTGATACACTGTACTTTAGTTTCAGTTGCTCGCCCGTGTATTACTACTTTCACCTTATTTTAATTATTGCAGTGTATTTATCGCATTTAGGGGTTCAAATTCTGACAAGAAGAGATAGTACACGGTCATACGTATATTTTGACGGTGAAAGTTATGTACGTCTCTCTCACGATTGTTTCCGTGAAATTTCTCATGGCAGATCCGCCGAAATAGCGGCATCGCTTTCCGATGACGGGGCGAGGACCTCCGAAGTATTACGGCCCACTCGCCGCGAAAGCATGAAAGCACACCCCTCATAAATATTCCCGGCAAATGCCGCCGATACCTACCGTTGGTTAACGCCTACGTCGCGCCGTGGTTCGAACCGGCCAAAAAATGATCGATAAACATTTTCTGCGAACACATCCTACGAATGTTAGGACACCTGCAGTTGTGTTCTACAAATGATAATTTTTTCGAGTAACATTAGGAGCTGCATTCGGGAATCGAATCCCGAAAGTTGCTTGCCGAACTGTGTATTGTTTTAAATGCGTAACAGATCTTCGAGAGTTTACAGGACGCTGGCGCATGATTCATGCGATTGTTCACCGAAGCGTCACACAAATTTACGCGCGTGAATTATATCATAACGTACGCGCGGGTCACAAGGCTGGCGTGAAAAAAATATGATTTAATGGTCGTTACGCTGTTGTGATTGCCTCCTGCGAATTTTGTTCGAGACGGAGTCCTTGTCCCGCGCCTGTCTATCTGAACAGTAACTTCCAATTTAATATGTTTCTTGTCCAAAGAATTCCGACAAACCAAGATAAAATAATGTCGTTCATAAAATCTTATAACTCACCAGTCGTAAAGTATGTCTAATCAACGTGAGTCGAACTTTTCTTATTACTCTTTTTTTTCTTTACTTTATTTCCATATCATATGACCTCTTCGCGACACATTGCATGTATACACTTCGTGGACGTGACTGGAGATTTGTACTACGACTTGTGTTTACAAACTTGCGTTTACAACCTTGTGTTTACGCGTATCTCTTGTGTTTACAACCTTAAACTGATACTTTCAACTTCTCTGTGTCGGAAATATTATGATCACGACATGGAACGCTAATAAGTAATAATAGGGAAAGGATTGGTTTTAGGACCTGTGTTAATTAAACGTTTCCGACTCCTCTCGGTGGGTTAGTACCTGCCAAATATAAATATTGGGCCTTTATTCTAATCACCCTATATAAAAGATGATTTCTAAGCTAGTTCTTGGTACAACACAATTATTCGAGGTACAATTACGTAACCAGGGGTGGTTAAACAGTACCTCTGGGGTTGAACGAAAAAACGAAAGACCCGTTGGGCCCGTTCTTGCAGCCAAAAGAAAGTTAGAGAAGAATCGGTGGTGGGAAGATGCGTTCACGAGAATACTGGCTGCACGTGAGCCCTTGTGGACTGCCACAAAGGGCCACAATGGGGGCACAGCTCGTCGGCCGATAATCCTGATTTAGACGCGGTCGTATATTAGACTAAGGATCGTGAAATTGAATGGCGGAATCAGCTGAGAGATCCTGTTTTCATCCGAAGGAAGAGGGACTGCGCCGCGCGAAAAATAAACTGCCTATATGTATAGCGGGGGCAGCGATAGTAAATTTCGCAGGTGGGCAGCGCCCGTTATTTCCTCGACTCTTCTTCTCTTTAGTCTCTTTACCCTTCTCTGTTCTTTCCTGATCTTGTTGCGCTCGAACAGCTTCCTTTACTAGGTCAGAGTTCAGAAAATCTTCGTGACGGTTCGTTTTTTAGTCAAGTACATTGATTTGGTGCAGTTCATAATACAAGAAAAATTTAATATAGATCTCTTATGCCTTTGAGCATAACGTGTACTTGAATTAAGAACTTTCTCGTGAAAACATTATCCTAGAACATTTTCATTAGAACCGATTTAATTGAAATCAGGAGTGCTGAATCACCGGAGTAGAATGGATTAATCGCTCGATCAAGAAAACTTGGAGTGCGATCCAATATTTCATAACACGAGCCAATATTTACTCGTTTCGATTTACGCTGTACCGGCAAGTTTGATTAATGGAAATACTTTTGAATAATCGCGGGACGTTTGCGTAAACACCATGTCCAGATAATTAGATTTCCTTCGTGTTTACCATCGCGTTCCTATTATACATATATTTGGACGTTGGTTATTTATCGATGTGTTGGTGCGTGCAGCTAGCCTGACGGACAGGGGCCGTAGTTGCGGTTGTCAATCATACGACTATGATTACAGGATTACGAGTTCATAAGGCAGACGTGGAGCAACTACAAAAGCGCCACCATTAAGATAGGAAAGAGTTCCACGCCTAGTCAACGGCCAGATCATTATGCTCGGATGCGAGAGCTTATACCACGAGCCCGTTATTAATGCGACCGATACTCATTCCGCACTCATCCGTAGATACGATCTCTCCGCCCAGTCAATCGGATCGCGGTGCCTAAACCCATAATTACCATTAGCCCACCCATAGCGAGTGCGATACTAGCCAGTGAACCAACGAAACTTTCAATTTACACGTTCTTAAGTTCCCGGCCGTCGAAACTATGTTAAATAAACGTTCCCTTCGTTTTTACGCTCGCCGTAATTGATTTCACGGCAACATTCGCGCGTATTTCATTCGGATTAGCTGCTCTCTCTCTCTCGCTGGTATCAACGCGTGTATCAGCCGTGTGTGTTTATGGCAGCACGATTTCGTTGACGGGTCAATTTCGGTTCGTTTAGCTTCTTTGAGTTATACGTGTGCACGGCGAAATCGAATTTCAGAGAGAAATTGCCAGTCCCCGAAGCTAGTTTCGGATTTTTGGGAGATATTATCAGGTTACTGTAGATCAGGCTATTCAAAACCACGTTTTCACGTTTGTGGTACATTTTTACTTGTTATTACACTGCGGATCTCATTGTGCAAAATAAAAATTGTAAAAAACTTTTAATTTAAGTAAATATTCAATTGATGGTCAACAATCATATATTTGATGACTAATTTACTTTGTGTTTCGTTCCAGAATACCGTCCGATTTGTGAAACCAGAAAACCGGTGAGTGCATCCACATCATTGTTTAGATGTTTTCTCTATTAGTCTTAAGTTTTACCATGCTCGTTAAACACAATCTCCTCATGTTGAATGAATAAACTGTTTACGTTGCTCGTGTAAAAACTATTACTGTGTCTAAATTATATTTATCTCGGGTTACGTATTTCTAAATGGTCAAGATCAACGAATTGCTCGGTCAAGCAGGTTAACATTCATTTACAGAATAACGAAACAAGTGACTTTTTTCGACTAGTCTAGTTTTTGCTTTTACATTATGAATTTCACTCGCAAAGGATACTGTTCAATAGGAACTACAGTGCAGTTTGGACGCATTTGATTTTTCGGTGCATCGTAAATGAATTCCTCTGAGTATTTGATGATTCAGTCAATTTCACTTTTTTATTTTTACTACATCCGTGGGCACGAATGATTTGGATATTATTTATGTGAAATGCACGATCAAGGGATATAGTTCTTTTCGAAAATCATCGACTACGACTGCTCAGAGAATTTAATATGGTGTGGTGGAATTATATGGTCCGACACCCTTGCTGTATTCTGAGCTCTCCTAATGTATCAGTTGGTTGTTCGGTCTCGACAACGATCTTCTTGTACGTGGCGACGCACCCCGCCAATTCGCTGATTTTTTCAGGAAACTGTTCCATCTCATTCGATACGATGAGATTTCCACAATCGAAGTATAGTGGTGTTATAATCCGGCCGTATACGTTGTTGCAGATTTACACCGTCGACGCTGGTGCAAGCGTTTCCGCGTCTCAAGTATGTCATTGACCTGACAAACACAGATCGTTACTATAATAAACAGGTAAGGAAAACACTGTCAATCAACTACAAATTTTCGCGCGAGAGTCACGGGAAAAGTGCTCATTGTCTTACGCCTTCAGTCAAATCGCAACATAAAATTTTTGGTCGTTGCAAAAGTACTAAGAATCTGCATTTTACAATATCAAAGAGGCAATTTCTTCTCTTTTTCTAAGCAAAGGATATTGATTTATCTACATTGTTTACAAAACGAGAAATTAAATAGTTCTGAAAATTTTTTAATGTTATATTTTGATTGTGATAATTAAAATTTTCCAAACAACTGCTCAACTTTATGTAAAAGAAAGTGGTGTAAAAAGGAAATTTCATATATCGTAACAAAAATGTTTGTCGAAATGCTATAGAATCTTATACATAGAATAATTTTGTTTTATAATATGGGACAACACAGACTCTTGTAGAAGTGATAAATTGATTTTTCAAAAATCGAATATTATCGACCGGGTTAAAAACGGCGCATCGCTGCGTAGTTGAAGAAAGTATTTTTGTTTTTACGATGATGTGAAACCCGTTTGCACGGGATGTAATATATCGCAAATGTCTTCGATGGCAACACAGTTGGCAGTATTTTCTGTAACTGACATTTACTATTAATATTTTCCCGCTAAAAAATTTGCTATTTTAGTCACGGGTGTAGGCAATAAAGTAGCGAAAAACCAATATAATATTTCTTACGTTTGCTGGGAGAAGAAAAGAAAATTCGTCGGGCATATATACACTTTTAACACACTGACATACGTTGAACAATGTGTTACATTGATTTCGAAAACTCTTGTTGTACGTTCCTAGATTTTTCAAAAAGTAATTATCACCATTTTAGATTTTAATTCCATTGTAATTTTACCTTTACCGAATGAGCAATTAACTTGGTAAACGGCACCGCGAAATTATCATCCGAGTAAGATATCCCGCAGATGAAATTAGTTGCAACACTATTAGAAGCGTGTGCATACGTCGGACAGCCTGGGTCTAACCTTTCGGTGATAGAGCCCCAGAGGAGATCTCTTCGTTTCTCTTCGCAAGCTGTCGCTAGCCCGCATTCCTTGATTCGGGCAGATATCCAAACGCGTGTGTGCCCACGGCTCCTTTACTTTGTCTTCTGTTATCTTCGTCTCTCGATCGTCATCTCTTCCGTCCCTCTCTGTCCTCTCTCCTTTAGCGACCCGTTCCTTCCCTTTTTCCCAGCTTTTTTCGTTTTTTCCCCGTCGTCTCTTGTTCTCCTCTTGGAAACCTAATATTACGTCGGGCTAGTTCCGACTTTATGTGGCATTTAAAAGCGGCCGAGCGGGCCCCGGCTAATTTGTAACGGGGACAGAGGGGCCGCGCAGAGGCTAATGAACATATTATTAGATTTTCGGAATTGTCGACTGCCGACTCGATCCTCGGCGTGTCTAGCGAGGAGAGCGTGAACCGTTTTGAGCCGGGCCTGTCACAACGGAAGACCGATCAATTATATTAATAAGTCCCCCCGGATAGCGCGCATGTGGTTGGTCGATCTATCCGTTCGCTCTTCCTTTTTTCTCTCCTCGGGTGGCCAGTTGCCACGCGAGGACGAAATGGAATCCACCAGGGAAAATATTTTAACAGCGGTCCGGAACCCTCTCGACCCTTTGAACACCGATGCCGCAGACCTCAGGGTAATTAACACGGGGGATTCCGTGGTGTCACCCACGTCTAATTAGAACGAATTAGATTTATTGGTGAGCCCGAACGAGCTAATCGTTCCAGGATTTTATCAGCTTCCCCCAATTTCCGCCCCTTCGCTCGAGAAGACGCGCCGCGCGGTCGACTGAATCACAAAATCGAAAATTATTGGGAGCTCGCATTATTTTCTTCCTCATGTATTACTACCGACATACAAAATTCAATAAGTAAAAAATAAACGTGCCGATTACTCATGCTTGGTTACATTTTGATACAGGAGCTCATAGATTCCGGCGTCACGTACCAGAAACTTTGGGTCATTGGTCACGAGGTGCCATCTGAGACAGTGGTGAACAAGTGAGTATACAATTTTGACACAATTTGTTTATAACATTTATAGATATTTAATTAATTGGTTCTCGATCGTAATTTATCTTAATGATAGTATAAGTATTTATTCGCGGCGCACTGGTTCGATCATTTATGACTATGGAAAAGAAAAGGAAGGAGGTGTTTCGTCCTAGACGAATATTTATAGGGGTATTATACCGTGTATAGTGATCAGTATATTGCGGACTTTATGCATTTACAACAATTGAACAATTGAGTCGTCCGAATAGAAAATTGCATAAAGGTCTATAGTCTATTTATAATAATTGAGGGGCGATTTCCGCGTGTCCACGAAAGGTTCACGAGCAAAACAGCATCGCTTTGAAACCGCTAGGCAGATCGGATCTCCGAGAATACAAGTAGCGCCGTGGCGCTCGGCGATTATGGCAACCATCGAGGGGATCATCTAGTTACCTATCCCGGCGTGGGCGTCCCGGTCATTCAAACCGCATGCGAACGCGCGTACGAAACACGACACGAAACTCATGTACGAGCAAGTGTTAACCACCTATCTTATTTAATGCCAATCGTATTTCACGTTTACTGCACTTCCCACTCGAACCACCCGCGGTTATCGCCGATCGATCAACGGTTCATCTTGCGGATGATGTTCAATTAATTGTTTTGTCCGTTGATTTTCCTACCAGCTTCTCTACAAACATTCAGGGGTACAAAGGATTCGAACATTATTCAGATACAGTAGACTCCCGTATAACGCGATCAAAAAAATTGTTTAAAACAACTTTATATATCTTCTGTGACAGTAAGCGTAAGTACAGTCTCATTAAACTATTTTCCGTACACATGTACTGCCACATGCATTACATATATACAGTCTTTTTCAATAATTTTATATGTATACTGCAAATATTTGCATGTCAGTTTTATTTATAATCTTTCAAAACAGATTTATTTTATAATAAGAAAAAAATATTTTTTTCTTAATACGAAATAAATACTATCTGTACATTATGAAAAAATATTCTATTTCTAATATTAAATAAAGATTCATTTTGTATTTACAAAAAAAGTGTCCCGTAACATGAAATAGATATTTCCTGCATATTTAAAAAGAAATATTTGTTACTTAATATAAAATAAATATTGTATGTATATTTAAATATTAAGAAGAGATTGAATCTCTTTTTAATATTATACGAATGTGTATACAATATTTTGTACTACTAGGTACTGTACTTTTGTTTTAAGAATGAATTTTCATCCGATATTTCAGGAGCATGTTTTCCGAGAGATTCTCCGTAAAAAGTCAGTATTTTCAAGCGGCTGAAGCGCGTCGTTTCTCTGCAATGGTTTGCACTGTAACAAGATATAGCAAACGGAGATCGAGTCGCGCGATATTCGCTAGCTGGTTGACAATACGCGGACTCGGCTTCCCTAAATGCATTCGAATCGTGTTCCTGTAGGATTCGAGGAAAGTCCGCTACAATGTACGCCTCGCGCGACAAGGCACGTGGGCGTTGACGCCTCGGCGACGACGTCTTTATTCTCAGAGACATCGAACATAAGTTTCCCCGTGTTCCCTGTCTTGTAGGGCGAGACAATGCTCATATATTCCACGAACACACTGGGAACAGTCCGCAACTATCGGGGACGATGCGCCTGGCACGCACAAAAGACGAAGGAGATAATTGGTTGCATTACGTTCGATACGGTTTTCAGTCAACCGTGAAGTCAACGCTCATGTCAATACCCGAAAAGGTCTTTAGTGAAACTGATGACTGATCGAATAGTTAGAGCCATTTGTATGAATTAATGATTTGATATTAACCCTTATACATTCAGAAGAAGAAACAATATCAAATATACAAGAATTAGTAATTAGAATCAGAAGCATCAGTTTCTTCTAAAAGTTTAGTTTTCTTTGATAATTTTTCTTTTTACGTAATTATTAAACGGAATGATTTTATGTTAAATTTACATTTTCTTACACCATATGTTTTTGCACTATATCTAAAGAGAGTCAGGTGCATGTGTAATATGCGGTCGTGTACAGGTTCTGTCATATTTCCGGTGGTGTTCTCTTCCGTTATTGTTTCTTTTTAACTTGGGACTATTGCCAAAACGCCGAGAAACCTGCTTCACGCTCTGGACCACTCGGACGATCGTGTCATTAGGTAGATTTGCCAGAGCATATCTTTCTTGTCGTTTTCCGTGTGGTTCCAAAGGGGAACTGCTTATGCAAGCTGTTATTGCTGCTTCTTATACCTTGTAATTAGTTGTGATTTATTACTGTTTCATACTACTGAGCAATAAATACGATTGACGTGTGTCGTTCGTAATACATAATGACAAGAGTGCATCTCAGACTGCAACTCAGACTTCATACAATTTTTTGTATATGCTTCAATACAGAAATTTATTCAAAACATTCTCATGAAAAAATTGCATAATTTCAGTAAATGTGAGAGAAAAATTTAGGTATCATACATACGTACATATCACTTGATTGATGCGAAGTTAAGTTTTGACTATTTTCTGCACCGTGATAACCAACCCCTTTGCATATTACTACAGATATTTTTCAATTATGATCATATCACGTCGCTTATTACTAATTTCTTGTTCATCGGACCGTTCATCGAGAAAGAAATACGTACTATCTATGAAGAAAGTGTGGCCTTGAAAAACGGCAGCAACAACGAGGAAAGCACATGCTGAGCATGGTTGGGAATCAGAGTGTTTGCAGAGAACTCGTACTTTTGTGATCCAGGGTCCCCGGGCACTTTTGTCAAGAACACGGTCATACAAACAGCGTCGAACCGTTCGGCTGCCTACGAATCTATGCATTAAACATCTCCAAACAGAGGAAATTTCACTACGCCACCTTTTACCATTTTTGCTCACCTATAGTTCTATTGCGACTCGCGGCAATAAAGCTCGAAAGGGGTACGGAACCCGGAGGCTATTCAAACTTAATTTGATTGTGTATGATAATATGCTCAACGGAATAATTCGTCGGAGTTTTATGCAGTCTGTGAATGTATAATCCTCTCCGCCGTGAACATGTCCTTTACAAACAATGCGTGCACTTTGTATGCAAAATAGCAGATTCCGCGAGCATTGTCGGTTCGAGTCGAATCGCTAATTGGCAGCTTATTTTCGCGCTGGTTGTTACATCTGTGGAAGAATCGTTCAATTATGCAGTTAGCTATCGTTCGATGGAGTTCTTATTGGATCTGTTAGCCCTTATGCCAATAACAAACATTTTTAATTTCAATGCATACGATTATGTCTCAAGCATGAATTAATTTGAGATCATTCAAGAACACTAATATTCTTGTTGACAAATAGTAAAATTATTCTATGTATTTAAGAAGTTTTCAGAAGAATTTGGAAGCAGGTTCTCGGTTAATGACATAAGGGTTAATATCACAGGTGCTAGAACACCCAGGCGTTTCAAACGCTCAATCAAAATCGTTAGTTTCAGTCCTAACCCTCAGGCACTTTCCGCAGGGTGTCATTTTGGTCATTCTAGGCGGTAGCTTGCTCGGTTGCGAGAATTGTTTCCTACGTTGTATACTATAAGTGTCTCTTGCAGCTGACAGGGGTGCCCTGTCGGGTGTATGAGGATAAGTACGGCTGGAGCTAGCCAGAGGACGTCCAAACATTGCCATTTCATCAACTGAACAAACCAAATTGTTCACATTTAACGAATGAAAACGATGATTTTATAGATGCACATATTTTAATTTTATCATTTGGCTAGCATAGAAATCGAGTTACTGCGGGGTTGGATGAAATAATGGAATATGTATATACGTTGGACGTATATTACTCTTAAGTTTTCTGTTAATTTTGCATTTTTGTTACCAATTCTTTGAACCATTATTTTGTCTAACCCTCGATATGGTCATTATTACCTCTTTTTTAACGAGAAAGTTGATTAAGTTCTTTTTCAATCTACGAAGTATTGACCATCATTTTCTAGGACCTTTCCCCATCTTTCAATTAACATTTTCATGCCATCGTCACAAGTACATTAACTTTCTCGTTGAAAAATAAATTTAACAAAAAACGGTATTACTTATGGGATTATCTAATATTTATCTTACATGAATCGTCCCATTCCGACCCACTGCTGGCATCAACTGAAATAAACAGATACTTGTTGTCATAAAATAGAAATGATGATCATAAATCTAGTTCCACTAAATATCAATTTACTAATACTGAATTATCTAAGTTAGTCTTAGAAATTATTCAGAGAAAATTGTTGTATCTTTTTGTGTACAATAAACCTTAAATGAGGTCACTTGCGTTTCAACTGAAATAACATAATTAAACATACAATCTATACGACGGGCCACAGCCAGGCCCGATCTTAATCGAACGTCCCGTGGAATTCTGGGGGGTGCCTGTGGCGTTGAGATCGGAATTCCAATTCGTGATTTTGGGGTTGAGGGGGCAGAACAGTCGGCTGCGCAAATTCCGCTCTGACTTCTCGGCGGTGTTTCGTTCAGAGCTGATCGCCATGATGACCCGAACGTAGAAGAACTAAAAAACAATGTACATTTCAACAATGCATATATATATATATATTATACATTTCAGGCAGCAATGTATGTACAATAAATAATATTATAGTTACATAGGAATCTACAATGTACATATAATTTTGATAAAAGAAAAATAGAGGCCTCTAGACACATCGATTTAACACAAAACTATGAATTCCTATTAACGAAATGCAATCGATTGTTGGAAGTTTCTCTAGCGATGTAGACACCGCAATTTGCAACCGGGTTGCTTCGGGCTTAAAAGGTTCGCCGCGAGTGAAACAGTGGGTTGAACGTTTCGTTCGAATTAGGTTACGTACGGGTCAATTTCCGTCTGTGCAGTGTGGTAGTCTCCGGTGCATTGCGTGCCGTGGCTGCACGTACACATCGCCCTCGGTCCGTTCGCAGTGTTCTATGAATGTGGAACGCTGAATTTGAAATTAGTAGCCAACATTGATTTTTCTGCGCGATGCGGACCGCTGGGAAGGTTACATTTTGTCAAACACACCGCGATGCTCGACTATCCCATATTCGTTAGCAGCCAACTGTTACCAATGACGCTCACCTTGGTCCACTATTCCCCGATAATAAGTCGAGATCGATAATCGGGAAAAATCGGAACGAGTCTCGTTCGCGTATTTTCATACGCGGGAAGGATTCGCGAGAGCGCGCGAACGGGACCACACACCGCGCGGTCTTATTCAAATGAACCCCGCTTACGCACGGACTATCGGGGCTGCCATAAATGTCTCTTCGCAGTTTCACGAGCATCTCCTTATTTTAGCCGAACCCAGTGACGCGCATCACCTCCGAAACCTCACGGAATTTATGCGGACCGAATAATGCGACTCGGAACGCGCGCCCTCGATGTGTTTTGTTATTCGAGCATACACTCGTCGTGCTACGCTCGCTTTGAATAAACAAGGAAACAGTTATAGGGGCTGACCAGGCCATCGGCTGCCATTCAAACGGAATCGTAGCAGCTATTACCGTCTGATTCGCGATAATCCGGCATATAATTCGAGTTAATGGTTCTCAAACTTCCAAACCTCGCGACGTTGTAGACTGGAGTAGAATTATACAGTATGTGGTATAAGGATGCCAATAACGTACCCAATATTGCCAGATTTTCAATTTTAAAATAGAAGCAGATATTTGCCCTGTTTTTAATTGGTCCCACTGATTTTTTAAATGGAAACTTCTTTAGACGCACCACATACACAATTATTTAGCAGTGAATGAGTCTAATCCATCACGCTCCGAGTGAAACGCTACTCGGCTCCCTCGAGTTTACCATAGTGAGCGAGAAACAGACAGATACACAATCGCCATGGAAGTTTTATTTTACAGTATTGTATTCTTTTTTCATAAACGCATGAAATTCGTAGTCTAGTTACAACTCTGGGTCAAAATGGACCCACCTCCCGCCATCCGAGGGTTAATGTAGTATTTTCAAAATAACTCAGATTTAATATAGTAAAGCCTCGATTATCTGCACTGATGAACATGCTGATAATTAATTGTTAGAAATTCTAAACAATCGAGGTCCCACAGTTATTTCATAATTTCTGAAAGTAATCAGAGTACATATTGAAGTCGCGTTCCGTTTGCAATTTGTTGTGCTCTCTTTTAAGTTTGAATGCTCGTATTGGACCAACGGGTTATAAATATTTAAGCTGACTCTGGTGCGTTTGATAAAGACGAGAACAACGATCAGGAACACAATGCCGATAGCAATGGTTCTTTCTACGGAGAAATTCCGATTGACCTGAGCGCGAAGCGCCTTGTCCGGAGACACCGCCACGTCCGCGTTGAATCTGTAATTCAAATTTGAAGTAAAATTAATTTAACGCTCGTCATTCTTCGCGTTCCAACCGGCGCCACGGTGCGAGGATCTCCAGCAGCCATTTTTCAATATTTCATTCTACTATTTGATAGATGCGTCTCCGCGTGAGATGCGACTGTCACTCTCAACGGGATCGACGTGTGCCTTCACGATGATCGTTCTACGAGCCTCAATCACCGGGAATCATTTAACCACTTCTACGCGAAGATTGTTAACTCTCATCCGTCCGTCGTGTCAATTTGACACCGTTTTCCTGAAATAAGTTATACTGTTCTGTTATTTGAAGATAAATTTTCCCGAAACTCCGTGACTTTTTTAATGCGAAACGCAACCGAAAAAGCTGAGACGTAAACAAATTTCGTATGTGAAATGAGGGACGAAAGGGGTTTAAACCATTTTTCTTCTATAAAATACAAAATGATGATCGCGCATTAACTTCGTTTGCATTGACTCCGCAGATCAATTTCAAAGGAACAATCGAGATCCGAGTGTTCGATACTTTATTATCGAATACGTGATCGCATGCTATCCACAGTGGGAAAAGTTTATCCTTCTTAATAGCCATTATACGTATAATAGGTTGAAGGTATCCATCCCAAATAATCTATCGACAGCGAGCGATCGTGGAAAGCAGCTGGTAAAGTCGGTGAATGAGTTAGTGCTTCTAATCGTGTAAGACTAATCGATGGTGTAGGGAATCCGGTTCAAGGGTAAAAGGGACGAAAGCCACTAAAACGGTCCTATTAAGCCTCTATGTATAGTCACTATTAAGCCTCTATAGTCACTATTAAGCCTCTATAGTAACACAATTGAGCTCTCGCCCATTCTCACACAATGGTGGTTGCCAGCATTTCGTGGAACCAAGTTCATTCTGGGACTCGTCCATTGGAAAAGAAATTGAAACGATTTCACGGTTATCTCGATACTTCTTTTTCCCTTTTCGACGAAATTTATTAACGAAATTACGCGAACCTCGTATCTGATGTAATTATCATGCAATCGATGGTGGACGACAGTACAATTCGCGATGGAACTTCTAAAAGAACTGGAAAGATAAAAAAGTGTGTGTTCTTTTTTGTTTCAGGTTCTTTGAGTTCATGAATGATTTTACGTCTACCAGCGGTGAAGGTGAGTTCTTTTAATTTTACGTATTAACCGATTTTATATGTCAGATCATTCTAGTTCACTTGTATCAACATATTCGTGACATTTTTCTGATTCGAACGAGACCGAACCAGAACATAGTGTTCAGATAATAAAACAGTATCGGTGAAACTCACCCTGATGCAAGAGAAGGAAAAGATGGCAAATTTTCCAATTTCTGATTTCTTCACGAAACTTTTACTATCGCGTTCGTCTCGTTTTTCTAATCGAAATGACATCAAATACGATATAGTCACGATCATAATTTCTTCTGTAATAAGCGATTAGGGTCTCTTTCTCTACGTTCTAACCGGAACTGTCGTTCGGCAGACCGAACGATACGACAGTTGCAGAGATATGTAGTACGGTAGCCGGATTTCATGATTGGAGAAAGGTTTCAGAAATTCCGCTGAAATTTTGGTCAGAGCGGCATTGCTCCCGGTAAGGTGAGAGATAACTAAGTCGAGTCCATCTACAGTGACCGGTGATTTATCGACCGCGGAATGCAAGATGTCGTTAATCGTCTTGCACCCATCCCACGTCCCCGTGGTCCACCTCCGGCACACATAGAAGAAGAGAGAAGCGTGCGTTTACGAGTGTTTATGCGTGTATCAGCGGCCGATACCGTGGAACGTTCGAACTTCAATCTTCCGATTGATTTAAAGCGGCAGTAATCGGCCGACTGAAAAGCCCTCGTACGCTCTCCGCCGTACGTACATACGGCAGAGGGATATTTTCGTGTTTATGTACGCGCGCCGAGGCGAACGTTAAAGGTCCTTTCCCGTTTCAACGGCTCTTACATATATTTCCAGTACCGGTGTTTACGTTCTTCGCTAGAAGTCCGAGGAACACGAAAGGAGAGCCATCCACCGGAGGCTATTTGAGCCGACGCACCTCCCGCTTATATATCATATTGCCACATTAACCACGTCGCTTCGGGTCGTACTTCGCGACTACTCTAGTAGCCCGAAAACCAACCTTAGCTGTTCGCCAGGGAGTGCCATGCGATACCTTCTTCCTATACATCCTTGTCTGACCACCTAACTGTCTCTCACGTTCGCCTCTTCCACCCGTGGTCGCATTCTCCGCGGCTGTAGGCCACGACTCATTTTCTTGACCCCTTGCCCTTATGCCCACTATCATTAGAACTTTTTTCAGATTTCTAGCTTGCACGGCCTCACCTGGCATTGTACAGTTCTCGACGCTTTCGAGTGTAAGCCGTGTCCTAGAGGAATTATTAAGTCTGCAAATGAATTCGGTGCTTTGTTTTTTAGTGATACAGTATTTTATCCGTATAAGTCCCCAGCACGGGTCTGCCGAGGGACATTTATGCGCCAGGAACAGAATTCTTTGACTTTTGCTGAACGTAGGTTGAAGGACAACCGAGCTTGAGATGCCTCGGTCGACGAGAAATGTAATCATAGCTGATCCAAATTTCCAACTTCTTTATTTTTCATTATTCTTTTATGGGACTTCGATGACCATATTTCTGGCATTTTTCTAATTAAAATCATACCAAATATGATATAATTCCGATGATATTTATTTGTGTAATAGACAATTAAAGTTCCGGGCTCGTAGAAGAATAGCGTAAGTCCTTCCTTGCGCTAGAAACTTACAACAGTTGAGTACAACAGGTACAAGAGTTGAGAGCGACGTAAAATAAATAAAAGAAAAAATATACGAATCAATTTGGTTAACATTAACGACCAAGCTTTCAAATTTTACCTAATTAATTTTCAAAGCTGAAGATCAACACTCTAAAACGAGACAATTCAGTAGAAATATGATCTGCGATTTCACGATGCACATAAGAATCAAAAGAAATCTGAACTACACACACGCGCGTTCTACGTATTCGAAATGTAATCGGCTTCCCCTGCGCCGTCAATTGTAATTGATCGAGGACTTCGTTCCGGTCCATGGCATATCGATCGACACGTTGGTTATTGGTGAAGGATGAACGTCTCTGTTGTGATTTGGCTCCTGTGGAGAATTGTTTGAGTTCGTTTGTTGAGCAGCAGGGTGCCTCCTCCTCGCATACTTTCTTCTTTTCCGAGGCTACTTTCTGTGCAAAAGGGAAATAACGTGGATTGTTTAACGTGTGATGTTTTGTGTTTATGTTTGATTCGTTCTGATACCTTTCTGCACGACTAGCAACTATCTGCAACACTTTTTTAGCAACGATAACAATACTTACCATGAATGCATAAATCGACAATCTATTTATCTGTACAAATAAAAATTAAATGGATTTGTGGCTAATTTAAAAAAAAAACGTTTGTAATAGTCCGAATAAGGTTGTTAGGCAAAGAATAATTGGAAAAGTTTCCCAGAAAAGTGGAAAATTTGGGGAAAAAAGAAAATGCTTTTTTCTATGGGATTTTGTATGAACTCGAGACCATAACTCACGATTCAAACAATGGATAGGCGTAATTAAAACGATCACAAACAAATTTATTGAAATTTAGACAGGACAATGTCTTTCGGGTGAGCTAGTTATACATACAACAGCAAACGGTCGTAGAATGCAGTCGACGAGCATGCTGAAATGTATATTAACTGCACGTCGGCTGTTTGCCATTGCCGAAGGTGAAGATGTATTACTCGATATTTAATCGTCCGTGAAAGTCGATACAGCGGATCAGAAAAGGTCGTGGGTCATTGGCAATCTTTCTGAGGATCGGTTTATTTGCCAGGCTTAGCATGTCGGTGCGCCGCAGGGGTGCTCGCTCTAGATTCACATTAGATGCCGACGTGTTCCGAGAATATTCCTGTCTTCTGCAAGATGTATGCTTCTGCGTATGCAAAAGAGAGATGACCCTGTGATAGATAGGAACGTGGAATGATCTTACCTTGCTTGTTCCCTTGCGTGTAAACCTGGACTCTTACTATCCGTTAAGATGGCCGGCTGCTGCGGGCTCGTCGTCAACTTATTGTTCGTCGAAACGTGCGTCAATGAATTAGCGATAATGCTATTGAAGTGTGTATCTTTCGTCAACGGAATGTTCGTGGAAAAATCAGACACGGGTTCGATAATGTCGGTCATTTGCTGCAACAGTGACGTAACACGTGCAGTTCTTGTATTATTCATATAAGAGGCTGTTCTTCCTTGTACCTGTTGCAAATTGAAATGCTATTTAATTAAAAGAACGTTTAATTATAAGTAACTTCATTGGGGCCTGATAAAATAATTTGCAACATTTGTTAAAGCATGTATTGGAAGCTCATTCAAGGGTCGATACGGATAGAACGAAGAGACTCGCACTAATTATTGCAATTCAAAGAATATCAAGTTACAAGCATGTCCGAGAAAGCTCAATTTGGGACCTTAAACGCGTTTCGCAATTAGAAAACGAAACCACGATACCCCGAGCACACCGAGACCGTAATTAAATCTATCCCGTTCGAGTCGTGATACGTCGTTCAGTGTGATACTCTTCAATTACGGTTATTCTTCGCGATTCTTTCGGGCATCAAGGGGCATAATTTCCTGCGGGCCGCTGATAAATATACCGGCCTTATTGTATGGCAGCACTGAAACGTTCAAACCTCGCTTCTGCGTATAAATGGCGTCATGTTTCCGCGAACGATCTTCTTGAGTGGCTCGTGAAGGTCAACCAACATATCGCATGACCTCCGATGGCCACTTAATTCACAACGTAAGTCGAGGTGAGAGGCCACAAAGTGGGTCCAAAGTGTTGCGTACTCGCATACGCAGAGACGCCAGCGGAAAAGGAAAATGCGGCGAGAGAAATTGACGGGCAGAAGTGGTAGTAGGGTCGGTTCTGCCGGTAATTACGACCTTAGCGACTGCTCTCATCGAGGTTTCGGCCATTAAGCTCTCTGTACACTCCTCAAACAAACTTTTATGCGTCCAGATTTTGTCAAACATCAGCTTGCCTCCACATCACTGATTTTTCAGTTTGTTATGAGGTATCAACGTTGAGACATGTGTTCTCCAAGAGTAAACAAATTTTTACAGGCAAACGAAGGATTGTGTCCCCCATATGAAAGTGGTAGTTAGAAAAGGTATGTTCGGTACATGAGAAGCAAATAGGCAAAAAGATAATTATTGACTTAATAATGGTATGCTGATTGTTGTTGCATCGATGCAGGTTGGTTCTGATACCGATCTCGACATCGTAACAAGTTCGAACGAGTGTAAAGGGCTTTAGAGTGCCGCCGTGACCCGCTCAAACTCGAATCGTCGTGAATTCGTCGCAGCTTTTGCTGGTAATTTGCGGTAATATTATAATCAGCCCCTTGCTGCGCCCGAAAAGCCGCCGACCCTGCCTCCACCTCTTTCTGAATTGATGACCCGTGAAATCGTACGTCTCACCTTACGCGCGTTGCTCTTGCAATACTTTCGGCGAGCCTTTCCTTGTGGAACCGATACTGTACATTTTGCAAAGTGGCTCGAACCGCTGGTACGTATCCAATTAGTCTAATCAGTATAAATATTATCGTAGCAATAATTAGAACAATTTGGTCGAAATAACATTCAATAATAATATACTGAATAAGTTTACTTAATTTTTTTTTATCATAAACGAAGCTTTAATCTTTCCAGCAGTATACATACGTACATACATATTAAATGCGCACTTATACATTAATTTCGAATATTTTATAACCAAAACTTTATGAAGTGTTTATCGTTCTGAATATTAAAATAACTGCTTTTGGAATTATTTCTGTTATTATTGTGTAAAGATAGTACGAAATATAAATATTTTACGTTTTCCAAGCGTTAAATTCCAATCATTTCACCATTCATTTCACTACATGTGTAATGCCCTTTAATTGAAAGATACTCAAAGAAAAGGTTTGTTTTGTTTCAGAAGACATAATTGGCGTTCATTGCACGCATGGTATAAACCGTACTGGATACCTCATTTGTAGGTTAGTATCCTGCTTATTCGATTTATTTAATTAGCTGCTGATTATTGTTATTCTTATATAAATGAAGGATTAACTGTGAATTTTCAATGAAATCATTTCCATTGAATTTGTATTTGAGAATCGTTGTTTATTCTTGGATATGTCTAGAACTTTGTCGAATTAAATTGATTATTAACCGCAAAACTTTTGATTATTTATAATTACTGCTGCGAAATGATCGCATTAATATGATTTAGCAAAAACGTTTACTGTATTATAACTCTTTTATTCCAGATATCTTGTGGAACAATTAGGGGTGGACCCCGAGGAGAGTATAAAAGGTACGTGATGTTAGTTTTGTATTTCAGATGTCAATGTTGAATACACTTTTCGGTTTGCTAATTATTAAGGTTCGAATCCATCATTGAATTCGTCAAGATTTACTACAGATTGCTTTACACTATTCCATTGCTAATCGATGAAGACGATATTATAATTTACAATAACTGACTGTCTTTTATACGTACAATGTTCTAATATCATTACCGGTGTTAAGTCCCTAGTTCAAAATATCGCCAACCCCTAATCGACATCGAAGAGTAACAGAACTAGAGAACCAAATATAGCGTGACGGGCCCGAAAGAAAGTCGCTTTCGTCCAGTGCTCTAGTATTCGCGTTGAAATCAAGTGTGTTTGTGCATTTTACAGCGTTCGCTGAGGCTCGCGGCTACGCAATTGAGCGTGAGAATTACGTAAAGCATTTGAAGCGTGGCTCTAAAAACTCGCTTCCAATCGCTCAGGAGGAACCACCGCTTACATCCAAAATAACGAAAACGCTGTTTGCAGGCGGCAGCAGGAAAAGGCCGTCCTCTACAGCGTATGAGGTACCTTCCAATCCGATGCGTCGTTGTTACGTTAAAGACGGTTGCGGTGCGTTTCCGCCGCAGCCGCCACCACCACCTCCGCCTTTCGGTTTCCCAGGCCCACGATTCCGACCGATGCCGCCGCTTCGGTGCCCGTCGATGATGTTCGGGGGGCGACCGTTCAGGTACAGACCACCCCGTCCCCCACCTCCGCCACCTAGATCAGGCTTCCCTATTCCAGGTTTCCCACCGCCGCCACCTAGACCAAGCTTCCCTATGCCAGGTTTCCCACCACCGCCGGGTCCGAAGCGGAACGCCGGCGGGCCCCGAATCCCGCCGGGTCCGCCCGCTCGGCTCCCCCCGCCGAATATGCCCCCTCCACCCCCTCCACCACCACCACCTTCGTTGCAAGCCACCAGGCCCCGACCCTCAGTGTTGAAGCGCTTCCAAACACAACAGCGAAAGCAGCACATACGAAACGGTATCGCGACGCTTGTTGAAAACCGCGCAAATTTGATCAAGCGAACCGCACTCCACAGCAGACTGATACCAAAGCTGCACAAGGAGCAGGACTTCACCGTAGACACGTTCGAAGAGAATTTGTTAGCAAGCTCAGTACAGCAGAGACGGCCGAGGACAAGGTCAAACAGAACAAGTGACGATTCGTTAATTATCGGGCACACCAAGCGTAGAATGTCTCTACGTGTAAAGTGACATTTAGAGTCTCCGTATACGCCTAGACCCCGAAAGACTGGTGCGGAATGGACAACATTGGGGCTCACTGGTGTAATATGTTCTTGCCGATCGAGGGGTGTTCTCTCTTTGTTTCCTCTCTCATCCTTTTTTATGTTCGTAGACAGCTCGATGGTAATCGGGTGCTTAAATTTTTAAGGTTGACTCAGGCGTGGGTGGTGTTCGAATTTGATGTAGTGTGGTACTATGGTTGATTGAGGTGAATGGATGTTGCGGCACATTCCGAATATATACCAGGAAGAGTAAAATTGTGTCCATTTGCTCATACTACACTTGAATTTTCAGGTATTCTGTAACCCCCTTCTGCCCCTCGTTTTCGCAATTTTCCAATGTCCACAAAATTAAGTTGATTTCTCTTGAGTTACAATATCATGGCTATCACACACATTATGACGCTATTCATACATTATACGCTATTAGCGAGCGTATTAATAATATATTTTTCAAGAAAGATAACGAACAAAAAAAAGACGCCTGTTAAGCCCACGCTTGATGTATGTACAGATTGTAATTCGGTACTTACGAGAGTAGTCAGGGAACTAGACATGTCAGAAGATTATGAAACGTTACCGTCCAATCATGTTTCATGATTTTACTGAAATTAGTTTCCTCATTTCTCCCGTTAATTGGTAATGGAAGGGCGAAGCTATTAGATAAGTAATTTGACCAGTTCATTTGTATTCAAAACTTGTTCTCGGTAGATTAGTTTTAACATAAACTCTTCGAACAGTGTATTTAATAAATAATTCTTCTATTGCATAATGTATTTGAAATAATATGTTTCTAAGCAACAGGGAAGTCCCAATTTGTTAGTCATGACGACATTTATCCAATTCTTGTTCTGTCAAATTTCGAATGTGTTAGGATGTATTTATTAATTACATTCTAGCAAGTCGTCCGGGACATTGAAGGAGAAAAATTTATTTAAACGTTGCGATTGAACATCATAATTTATCGATCTAAAATGATTTGTCGGACGACTATTTGTATGGTTCTCATACTATTCTGTATTTGTTAAAAGCCATTGCAAGATTTGTTCAAATTCTTACATATCAGCTTACTTACACACACTTGAGTATGATAGATACTTGGTCCCCGCAGGGTTTTAAGTTCATATAACCCCATCTCCCTCTCTTCCCACTCTCACTATCGCCTCATTGCAGCTTATTTCAGCGGGACTTACCGTTTTTATGGTGGGTTCCGAACTACCTTGGGCATCACAGTATTTAAATAATACATGGAACATTTCCAGAGGTGCCGGCGTGGGATCGAACCCGCGACCACGGCATCCGCAGTAGGGTGGTCCTTATTTTTCGAATTTCGATTTTTTTCTGGCCACCCCCTAGAATTGTGACACTTGACGAAAAAATAATGTGTGCAAAATTTGAAATAATAAAAAGACAAATTCAATGATATATAACAATATTTACTAATGATATACTACAGTGGAGAAAATTGAGTTATAAAATTAACCAATTTTCAAAGTCGATGCGGCAGCACTTTACGTTATTCGATCGATTTCAAATTTTGAACACATTATTTTTTCGTCAAGTGTCACAATTCTAGAAAAAAAAATCGAAAAAATAATTTTCACCAAGTATAACTAAGAACCACCCTAATCCGCAGTTGCGCGCTCTACCCACTGAGCCACTGCGCGCTCTGCTTACACACACTTATGTACCTAATTTTTTGAGATTAGCGTTGATCTCAAAGATCTCTTTTTGAAATCCAATGGGTGATCGAATTGTTCGAGTCACCTGCATAAATAGATAATTTTAAAATGAACTTTTAAATAAAAAAGAAGCTACATTAAATCCTTACTATTTTTATGCATCTTTGATGATCGCAAATTGCAGATATATCTTTAGTAACTATATGGATAATACAATATATTTTTCGTACCGTGACTCTAATAATTTTATAAACTGTTGTAATATAGACAATTCATAATTTAAAGTGACTGCTAAAAAAATTATAATAAAAAAGAAAGCTTCGTCAATTGACAATCAGCTCAAAGGATTGTCTATCTAATTTTAGCGATTTCATTGGTATTAATAAATAGCTCGCTAGAATTTGTTGCATTGCCGAAGTCGTTTATGGATCTCTTGGAAACTACAACTGTTTCAGGTATCATGTACAGGTACGGTCAGTCACAAAAATCTACATATATTTGCCAAATTTTGATTATTTGAGCAAAAAGCAACGGTTTTAAATCGTACGAAAATTTATACAGAAAAATAGAATTATCATGAAAAACTAGGGTACCATTTTCAGAATATGCATGCCTCTTGAGAAATTATAGTAAACGTTTTATTTTTATTTTATTTATTATTTTATTTATTATTAACTTTATGAGAAAGGGAAAATTTTAATTTCCTTTAAATATCTTTAGTATCTAAAATCTGAATATTTATGATAATAGGATTCGTAGACCTTCGTGGATGATTGCGTACATCATTTAGGCAATTTATTTTGAGATTGCACATGATCATTTTACCACGTTTTTAAAATTATTTTCGAATCGTCCTACATGCTACAGAACTAGTAGGTCCGTACCTTGATGTACGCGTTGTAAATCGTGCCTGTTAATACGTATATAAATGAAGAAAAGGGGAAAAGTGCACGATAATCAGTGAAGAGGGATAAATGTGACGCGTGACAGGGAATACAACGTTTGTTATTGACGTCAATCCACAACTTTCTCCGCCCCGAGCGCCTCGATCCGATAAAATTTATATATTTTTCGCTTCACGTACACATTACAGCGATCTCCAGCGATCGCATTTTGCCTCGCTACTCTGTAAAACTGTAAATATACGCTCTACTGTACACTGTGCGTTTTTATTTTATCGAACAAGTTCCAATTTCTCAACAGGTTCCAGCATATCGATTTTTCCTCTTAACCTACTCAAATCGCTAATTAAGCGTCGAGATATTTTTGTTTGCAACTTATATCGTACGTATTTTTCTCCGAGTAATGCTTACAATTACTTTTTACTTAATTCTTTCACTGCTACGTCCGTAAATATACGTTTTCATCGTCCCTAACTCCACAGCGAAACGGTTAATCGATTCAAAGAAAAATTGCAGAAATGAAATTTTTAAAAATGGATTAACTTGCTCCGGTCCATCCTACACGGTCGCCCTAGTGTAAGTATCGTTGATTTTGTATGGCAACGACCTAACAGTGCAATTTCGAAAAATTTCCTCGATTTGAAGAGTAATGAAGTGCCGGAGGCAAAAAGTTGGCCCGTGTAACGCAAACGCAAACAAGTTTCTCGAAGGAAGCTCGCGGGTCATTTGAGACGCGGGAGACTCTGGAGAGCGCGGAAGGATAGTAAATATTATCGAAAGATACGGTTTGTCATAGCGCAACTAGATCACGGGACTAGAAATGTATAAATTGTCAGAGTCCGCGATGGAACTCGGCGAACGAAGGACAAAGTGGATGGTGGATAGCGGGAATTTGAAAACTTTCCCGGAGGTGGAAAGATCGTCGCCCTTCTCGCTGCGATCCCGGGATCGCAGAGGCAATCCAAAAGCAACTCCTCGCTGGAGGATCACGGGAAACAATAGTCCAGCTGCACCATAACATTCTCATCCGAACTGTAGACAGTTGTTTTCCGGCTGGCGATAGCAGGGTACCTATCTCAACTAGACATTAGATTTATCGACATATTTTCTCAGTCTTTTGAGAGAGAGACTTTATTTATTTTTGTACAACGACGTCCGCCGCGCTCCCGGTCCCCATTTCTCTCCCCATTTGCCTCGCTACGGCTTTGCCTCGTCTCCCTTTGCCGGACTCTGTCGATGAAATCACGCTGAAGGACTGTCCGTGTAAAAGGGAACACTGAAATGCAGGTCCTATGCAGCTCCGGCGAGAAACCAAAGAAAACAAACACGAACGGACCCATGTTTCATGTGCCGGTAATTAGAAAACGTCCGCCATAGATTAGACTAATTCGAGCATACATAAACGCTATGGGTGTTGGTAATATTTATTGTTTCATCAGAGATATTTATTTATACCTTAAGGGAACTGTCGCGACTTCCGCGGTTAAAATGATGATATTTCATAATGGCAGTACCTAATTAGAAAACGTCCTTCATGGATTAGAGTTAGAGGCATTCTGCTATAGGCAAACACTCTGTATGCGGATCTGGCGAACTACAGGTTCATTTTTACAAAAAATAGAAAGTACCGTTTCAGGAAATGGTTCAATTTGGCGAGACAAATGCATCCGATTCGGCAGAGTTTAGTCGAAGTTTGATACATAGAATGTGAATTAGATATAAACTGAGAATGTTTTCGTATCGATACTCCCACTTGATACCCGATTACCGCGAAAGAGGAAATCATCTCGTCTAGCTGTCGCGCGATCGTCTAAAACGATCTTGCGAATGCGTTCCGACGTGGACTCGAACTTTTCAAATAATTTCTAAAAAGCCGCAGAGCGACAAACAAGTCCATAAAGACTCCGTTTCCGCTGTCCCCTGGTTCTTTCTTCTCTTTCCACCATTTGCGCGATTCCTACTTTCGATCGGCCGTTTAGCGGAAATTTTACGTCCCGCGTGCAGAATCGCAAGCTGAACTTCTTGACACGTTGTGCACAGATTCTGTGCTATTAGACGAAACTACAACAGTAGAATTAAGTACACTAACACCTCGATTAACCGGCTTGATCAGGAGACAAATAGCCCGGATAAATTGAGACCGGAGGAAATAATTAAAATGTACATTATATTGTGAAATAAATTTTTTATTTTTGTAAATTTATTTCCCTTCATATTACATATATTGATATTTAAACGATCTAGTTAATCTAGGTTCTACGAGTTTCGTTTTGTGATTTTCGAATGCTACTCGAAAACGATAAGGTTTAATAAAATCTAAAATAATTACATTACGGAAATTAAAATTTTATTCCAAAGTTTAAAATGGTAATAAAAAAAGTGAAATTGTTTTAAGGACGCTCAAAGTGTTCACGGAATTTATGGAATATTTCTGCGTTTTTGCTACGCAAGATGCAGCAATCTTGTGGCCGGTGGGATTCGTGGAAGGGAGATCTCCGGTACGATAGAAATCAGCGTAGTCTGGTGAAAGATCTTGAGCCCCCTCGAACAGATTGGCAATTAGTCCTGATTAATTCTGCAAACATAAGGAGAGCAACACGCGCGCGGTCTGCGGTAGGTAGGGACCAACCCCTCAAATATTAGGAGGCCTGTAGCGGCGTTGAATTGATAGCCCGATGCCCGTTTCATCCTTTTTTATCGATCCATGCACGTGGAAAAGAATTACGGATTGCCTAAACCGGCTAATCACTTAAATCGCGCTTGACCCTTATACGCTCCCCGTATGAGAACATACGCCTCCAGATCGTAGCTTTGAAATTTTTTATAGTTCACCCTTAGCATATTTTATTTACTTCTTTTACAATAGTGAGTTATCCAAACATCATCAGAAGTTATCATATTAGTTGTGCAATTTTCAACTTTGAAAGTATTCAAAAATACACACAGTTCCCTTCGATTAACATGTTAAATGCTGTATTAATTTTTAGTGCACCGAGCAAGTCGTATTTATTTCTTTCGTACAAGCGATCAGCGTAAATAAGTTACCGAATAATGAAGTTCTCCCTTTGTTCCCAAAAAAGTGGGAGGAAGTTAACACCAACAAGGAAGAATAGCTTGAATAAAATGTTTAAAGTCCATTTAAAATATTTCACAAGACCTCTTCACACCAACTGGAAGCTAATAAATGAAATATTAGATGGACCTCGCTGTTGGAGTGAGGAGTACAGTGCGGGGAAGGCAAGGTCACTCAACGTGATTGCCAATAATCGAATGAGCGATACGATTGATTTCAGGGACTTTCCCTGTTTTATCTCTCCGCACGTCCGATTATGCGAAGCATTTGTCGCGGACGTGCAGTACGCGCGTCTGGCCGTGCAGTGCTTGTACAGTGCCGTGCAGTGCTGTGCAGTGCTGTGCTGTGCTCTGCAGTGCTGTGCAGTGCTGTGCAGTGCAATGCAATGCTGTGCACTCACCGTCAACAGCGATATATGCGTGTATGTGGCAATGCACTTCAATGCTGCGGCGCGGCCTACTTAGCAGCCGGCTTGATTAACATCGAGTGATTAATAGACGCTCTCACTGTACGTAAGCAACCCCAACAACGGCTGCTTCGAAGATCTAATCGCGCGATATTTATTGCCCTACGCATCGTCCACCTTCGGACCCTCTCCACGCCGATTTTGCGAATACTTCTTCTCCCTCTGTCTCCTCCATTCTTCCCTCATCCCCCTATCCTCCCTTTCTTCCTTCCTTCTCTCCCCCATCCCCTATCCCGTCCCCCTCTCGTTTTCTCGTTTTTCTTTTCCGCCCTTTTTATCGTTTGTTTTTGCTTGGTCGCTCGCAGCCACCGCACGAATTCTCTTCCTTTCTGTGTACTTTCTCGTCTCAACGGCACGCAGTTTTTCTTGCTTTCTGTCCGATTAGGAAGCGCCGGGATGCCACTCGATGCGTGCACTTGATCGTCCAGCCATCGCAGCGAAGCCCGTCAAGAAGATCACCCGAAGTGCTATCTCCAATTTTTACAGAAACCACCGGAGCGCGTCTTACCACAAATCATTCTAATCCTTATGTCAACGCAACATTTTCTACGATGCTTGATGATGCTGCATTTTATATTAGGTTCCTCGGAAAGCATGTCGTTTTTTCAACTGAAAACTGAAAACTAAAATAACTTGAATTATTTGGCAGCGTAATTTGCATTATTCGGAAGCATATAGCTGCACGTGTAACTGTTTTTATTAAGATATTCTTGAATAATGCAAATTATGCCTCGTAAACGTAAAAATTGGACTTTTGAGGACAATCGCGGCCTAGATTGATCTTTTATGTAGCGCTTTTGACGACTGAAAAACTACACCCTAAAAGATTCCATGCTTATAGAATTCTTGTTTTTTATTAGC
Organism: Lasioglossum vierecki; assembly: GCA_028455595.1. Classification (NCBI taxonomy): domain Eukaryota; kingdom Metazoa; phylum Arthropoda; class Insecta; order Hymenoptera; family Halictidae; genus Lasioglossum; species Lasioglossum vierecki. Next base: position 9,212,451 of record CM052336.1, on the reverse strand, counting down.
AAACAATTGAAATGTAATTTACTATATCGTTTAAAGAATGTTGAAGAGAAAGAAATAACAGCGGCGTTAAAAAATCAAAATTGATCGAAATGGCCGTCTGGACTTTTCGTGGATACAGGAAAACGTGACGTTACCTTTTGTCGCGAGACGAGGCGACTCGCGGTTACTTTTCTCTTACGTGTTGCGTCAGCGTTACGTTGGCGCCGCATTCGTCTATCCAGACTTTAAGCCGTGTTTACAATTCCGTCTGTGACGGTTCGCGATTACCTTCGTTCCGGATCGCGGCTCTCTTATCCGACTTCTCCATTTCAGGAGAAAAAACACTGAACTCGACCCTGCGGCGGATAGAGACGCGCCGATATCGGGACTACGATTTACTATTGTTTCCCTTGACCTGGCGAATTATTAGCTCGACACAAAGACAGCGGGAATTTTTACTGGAATGTGCACTCAAAGATACACTGCTAATTGCGCAGTCTAATTAAACGTCCGTTCCATTAGGTCAACCAAAAGGTCCTTTCGCAATGTGCATACTCAATGTGTTAAATATTATGACTAGACTTCGAATTTTATGCATTTATCGCAAACACGAGTAGGCGCAATTTAAAACAGTAAAAATATTAATGGAATTTAATTTAATTGAAAAATGCATCCATGAGGATTTGTTCAACAACTTTATTTTTTTCGGGTATATATTATTTAAGAAATAGTTGACAATTCAGATAGACACATTCTCGTTATTTTCATAAATAGTCACTTTTAGGTCCTGCAATAAGTTCGTCGTTGATTCCAATGAACTAGGTTCAAAAAATATGTAAAACTTTGTGCACGAAAAATATTATCTAGCCATGATTCCTATAAGATCTTGTCAACATACTATTTCGTCTACTGTGCGTTTAAGGTCAGAAACCATGGTGGTCAGCCACAAATTAGGAAACTATGCGAATTCCAGTCTCGAAGTAGAACAATCGAGTGACCGGGTCAAGGGAAGAACGAAAAGGCTTTCGCCGGCCAATAACATCGGTTGTGTTCCCAGGGCGAGGTTATGGGGTGGAACAGCATGATTAACACATCAAAGGAAAACCGCGGGCAGCCTCGGAGGTTCAAGACTCGGCCGTGCGTAGATAGAGTTGTTACACGCCGCCGCACACTCTCGTAGTTTATTTATACACCCGGCCCGAACAATGAGACGATAATTAAGATGCTGTGTAATTAGTGATTAGCGTACGCGGCGTCGAGAGGGCAGTCAGCTGTTGGCGAGGCTGCGCAGCATATGGGACGCTCGCCGGCTCGCGGCAACACACCATCGCGTTCCGGCACCGATATCGTTAATAATAATAATTAAACGGCGGATTTTTACGTGGCTGTGGTATGCGCGAAATTCGGAGATACAGCCGTCCCTCGATTTACGCGGCACTTTGTTCACGCGAGTTTATTTTTATGCGCTTTAATGATCACTCGATTTACTCGAATTTTTTACACGCAGTTTCATTTTATGTGGTTTCTTCTTTTTCCTCTCCTCCGTTATTTTTTTGTAACTCATATCGTGTGGCTTAAAGTATTTTTTTAATACTGGTGGATCGTTTTATCCTCGATCATCATTCTACTCGCAATGGAAACGCATCGGAGGACGCCTACACATCTAATGGAGGAATAGTTGGTGCGTGGAGTTCCTAGCTGGTAAGAATTTTATTCATTTCTATATTTGTTTGGTTATTATGAAGCAGCGATTCAGTATAATTAGTTCACGATGCTCTTTGATTTTCCTCTTCAAAATTTGGTTTCATTTCACACTGAAATGTAGAAAAGGTAGAAGAATTGTGTAAAGAAACTGAAGTTCCTAGATGTTCGAGATGATCACAATTTGGTTTCCACATGAATCTTCGCTTGGATGTTCCAACTTAAATTAAATAGAGTAGCGGCAAAGAGTGAAATAGAATCCTAGGAATGTTGTATGACAATTGGGTAGCAGACTTATCATCTTGCTAAAGACAGCAAGCTCTTATACAATTTCTGTTTTCATGAATTTCATTCGAAACTTGCGAACTTGTTCGAAATCATCGCAGTCAAGTAGACAGTTATTACTTCACGAAGAATAACAGTATTTTGACTTCTTCCGAAGGGAATATTTTTTCGAAGAAAGCTCGTCGAAGAACGTACTTTAAAAATGGTCAGAAGTTCTACGAGAAAAGTTCACGCGAAGTTATCGATTGGTGACTGCATTATGCAGGTCGCAATTGCATTCACGCTGTAACTGCATAGTCTCAAAAATATCTTAGGCGTACAAATTAGTTCATTGCTCTATCTTTCTCTGTATGAATTTGTTGTTCGTTTACACACAACCAGAATTCAATTAAATCTAAAACATAGTCCCCATTATTTTCTATGCATATCTATACAATCGTTCCAATGCTATAAAATAATGTCACAATTAATTGTAAAGGCTAATATATCAATACCTTGTGCTTCTACAAATGACGAGAGGTCCAGCTTATAAAAATTACAATAAGTGCGCGATTAAATTAATTTGTTTAATAATTTCGGAAAATGACATTGTTTTTTGAATAAAAGATCTGAAAGTGAGTCGCGAACCTTTGACATCAGACGCGATTACGACAACCTGGTAGTTGCAGCGCTAATCGAGGCCAGGAAATTACGAATTTCGTGTAATGAAAAATTAGAAAGGAGGAACGAGCGTAATCGCTCGCAAGAAATCGGGACTGCATAGTGATTCTCCGCCTCGCCTCCTACGACATCGTTGAACGTTCGTATTATCCCCGAGCCCTTTGATCGATACAAACAGATATCGATAACAGCACGATCTTATCGCGCGGTTAGGCTCGGTTAAACGTGGACGGTGTTGCATTACACAAAGACGTGATGCATAGCCGGCGATGCTATCGGCGGCCACAAAAAGATGAAGAGAAACGGAGTGAGATGTTTATTATACGTAGTCGACTGTGATACCTCTTCGGGTAATTAATGTGAATAGCAGGTACTAATAAAATTGTTATCAATCGTGGCTGAGATTCTTCTGGATGCACATTCTATGAGAATCTAGTGCCTCGCCTAACGTCTCCGTGATTTTCCAACCGTTACACGGTCACCGACGATTACTCAGCTTTACGAAACACGTTTACGAAGCACGTAGAACAAGTTGTCAGTTCTTTTTCTCTTCAACGTTGAATCGATTGTCGTAATACCGTAATTCGTCGTGGCTGTAATTGCGGTTCTTCTGATTGGTAAAGGGGCCTCGTTCCACCAGCATCCTATTCGGAAGGCCTGTCGCGTTCGGTTCCGAATTGAATATTTCTCGTTAACGTCGCGTCAGCTTTGATTCAATATACAGGGTGTGACGGGAGAAATTTAATATTTTTTCCAAGTTGAAATTTTCATATCGGAACAATTGGGCACGCTAACGTACAGAAATTCTATTATGGAATATTTCGATCCACAGAAACATTATACAAAAAATATTGTAACCAATATTTTCATATCTTCCCCATATGTAGCCATGTTCTTACCATTTCACTCTCTCGCAACGAACGTAATTCCAAGTTAACAAAATTCACAGTACAGCGTTCGGCTCTTTCGTGTTCCATGCGCGCGTTTCATGGGCTCTCTAATGTGACTTTCGCGGGCATAATGGTGTCATGTTCGAGGTAAAAATCGCCGGGATGATTTTCGAGGAGAAAAATGAAGTGGCAGATGGAAAGAGGATAATAATATAGGTAGCCTGCGGCTGTGCCAATGATTAATAAATCAGGGACGGCGTTGAGAGAACAGTTTAACCTGTAACCCCTGAACGATCTATCGTGCTCTTTCTCCCTTTTAGCCGGTCGTCTCGGCCGTTTCTTTCCTTTCTTCGCCAGAGTATGCATCTTTTTCACGGAGCCTGCACCGCCGAAACTGACTTTGTACCAAGGCGGCCTTCTCTTCCTCTCTCCTCCCCCTGTCCCCCCTCCGATACAGATACGTATGCAACATGGTCTGTGGGAACAGGCCGACTCTGAATGTTAATTGTTGCTTAAATTTATGACAGCCCGCCCTCTGCCGCACCGACATCCTTCTCTCTCTCTCTCTCTCTCTTTCTTTCTCTCTTCGTCTCCCTTCCTCCCGGATCGCCGTCGCACCCTTTCCACTCGCATAACCACGGCTATTCATCCCGCTGTTTCACCAACGATCCCTCGAAACGAGCTCGACGATTAACCATCGTTTCGCGCCGCAACCACGAGAAATTAGCGGCCGAAATCAGCCGGGGGTCGTCACCAACACCAGTCCTCTATCTGCTTTCTTGCTCGCGGTCGTTCGGAACTTTGAGCTCCACCGACTCTCCTCTTCCCGATAACCGCGACACAATGCTTCCCGAGATTGCGTCGGTGTTTATGCATTTCTGGAAAAAACTATACGCTCGATAACGGTCGCAGTGTCACCGCTATTTTCTCACTCTTCTTGCTCTCACTAATTATTTTATATCAGGTCGCGAAGCTACACATTGGTAGCGATGAATAGGCTGACCACTATACTCCTTCAAATGCATAGGAGTTTGTTAGACATCTCTTATTGTGATGCAAATATGCTCTGGAAATTACTTAATAATTGAATTGGTGGGCGGAGCGACGCTGGATATGAAATTTTCTTATGGTTCATCAGTTTTTATTGTTCTCCCATGAAATCCTCTCTCTCTCTATTATGTAAACAAGTATGTATATCCGTTACACGAGAAAACAGTATCGTTCCTCGAACAATATTATGATGCGCGGTCGTCACCCCATATTTCATTTTAGGACAATCAGCTGATCGACGACGACTCGCGCACTAAGGCTAAATATATAAAAACCGCGGACTTTGTTAGAATAATCTGTTTTTGGAGAGTATAGTTCGCGTTCACACTCGACAGCGAAAAGTCGAATAAAGCATACCGGGTTCCATAGAAATCAACGACACAAATTTCCCCAACACAGTATTCATCGACAACATTTCACCGACTCCAGATTTGACTGCCAACGAATTTAACCGACAGCGGGTTTGATCGACAACAAATTTGACCGCCAACGAAACTGAAATCGTTGTCAATCAAATTCGTGTCAGCCAAAATCGTTGTCGGTTAAATTCGTTGTCAGTCAAATTAGTTGTCGTTTAAAGTCGTCGGTTAAATTCGTTGTCGATCAAATTCTTTGTCGGTTAAATTCGTTGTCAGTCAAATCTGGAGTCGGTGAATACTGTGTCGGGGAAATTTTAAAAGTTGCGCTATATGTCAGCAAGAGCGTAGAAACAATTTTAAAGAGAAATTAAAAGTAGGCACCGTGTATCAACATAAAGGTTGGATTAAAAAGAAGACCATCCGCGAAACTCTTTCCATAGAAACGCGAAAGAAAGGGTTAATGACAAAGGTCTACAGCAAGGAAGAACGAAGCGTGATAATGTTGCGTTGTGGAACCGGTTGGAAGAACCGCGCGCGCTCCCATCAGTTTAGGCGCGTGTGCGTGTGAGGCCTGTTGACAGAAAAGTGAGCGATTGCTCGTCAAGCTAGTCGCTGCTGACAGTCGATGACAGGCACACGTACACGTTCCAGACCACACACAATAGGCGTCACCACGAGATACGCCAGGTTGCTAGCGCGATCTATGGCCACGGGTACACCACGACCGTTCCTTTTCATGGTGCTTGTGCGCACCAATTCATATGGTAATCTCCTGGGCCCGGGCGTTATTCTGCCTTTATTAAGTGCACCGTGTCTGACCCATTTCGCCTGTCAGTCCCGCTCCAGGAATTTCTGAGTCACCCGGTGCGCGTCGCACCACGCGACCAACGTTGCTAACCCCACTGGTCCATTCCTATGCCTTTTGTTCTACCGATTGGGACCACAGGCCCGAAAACATCTTGCTGTGGAATCAATTATCAATCAATAAATTACGAGGAAATAAAGGGAACAATAATATATGGCCAATGAAAAAACTACGACGACCTCGATATACAGTAGGACCTTGATTAACCGATTATAAACAAATATGCGTTTAAATATGTTTATATTATGCAGGGAAATATATTTTCAAAAATTAAAAATTTATTTTGGATTAATTAATCTGGGCTGTACTGATAAGAAAATTACATTAACCCTTTCGTTCATGGCATCCTCGTATAAGGACATAGAAATAAAGATAATATAAATCAAAGAACTGCTTAGCAAAGCCATGCTTTTTTCCAGGAATAAATAAATCGTGACTGAAAGGGTTAACAAAATTAATTTGCCTATATGTTGAAAAAATTAAATGTGTATCTCACGCTCGTATTGGAATCTTCGAAACTGAAAGTCATCTACAGAAACGACTGCCTCGACCATGTATATGCTCAAATTTAAATATTTTAGAGCCAAACGTCAAACAGTGGAAGCGAAACTTTATTGGCATTTTGTGTATGCTTGTCAAAATAGCTTTCGAGAAGGTTTTGCCTTGATAGATCAGTATTAATTGGCTGTAAATGTTTCTGCGCGTCAAAGGTTGTCGAATAGTTACAACATAATTGTTACGATTCGACCTAATCCCAGTCCCTTTATTGTTCGAACGCAAATGAAAGTGCATACATCGCTACTGGCTGAATCAATATTACTTAACCATACCGGTCGGTGAATTTTGCTATTCAATTATATTTTCCACATTTCTGACAAACTATGGTAATTTCCGTGGGTCCAAAGGTCGTCTTGATGGTTCATCGACTGATGATGAACTTCGAAACGATTCGAAACCCCCAGACAGAGTTCGAACATGGTTTTTTGCATGAAGACTGTGTGTTCGCTTTGAATTAGACATCGATCCACGGAACAGACAAAATAAATCCTTAATGCTGTGCAAACATCAATTAACACCCAACAAATTGCAATTGATTTCAGAACAAATACGGGAAAAAATCGCATTAGTAAGCACATAAAAATCCTTCGCGTCTTAACACGTTGCAGCAAATGGTCGGTACCAGAGGTTTAAAGTTTTTCTGTCAACATGCAAATTACGCAGTGATTCTTCATGCGATCTGTATATTCAACATGGAAATCTTTCGTTTTCACTCAATGTGCATAATCAATAATGCTAACTCATTGTCGACACAAATAACATTAAACTCTATTTTGCTGTATTTCTTGCATTGGGTTCGTACGAACGATTCATGAGAAAAAATATTTTAATCATCCGAAATTAATACCAAAATTACAATTAAGATTCCGTGTAGAGGTGGTTCCAGATAGACTCTTGGTTTGCTAGGCGATGATCAACAAGTGCATAAAAACTGTATTTAAAGTTGAAATTGCAATTAAATAAGAACAACTCTCGAATGCAATCTATCCAATTTAATGAATCTCCAATACGAAAGGTGAACGATTTGAATTTCAAGTGTGGTTGCAATCTAGACTTGGACAAAAATTTAATCGACGATTAACGAATAAATTTCTACTTCAATCGTTAATCGCAATGAACAATTAAACTCCTTAATAAAGTCGTCAATTGCGGTTAACGATTACATTCTTTTCAATTGTAATCGTCAATCGGATAATTGATTAAATCAGTCTCCGGTTTTTCGATGATTTCTTTTTTTAATGAAACATTGACGATTAACTTCATCAATCGTCCATTTTTCAATGATTACCTTTTTTAATCGTACTCTTTAATCGATCATCTTGGTTAAAATTTTAATTGATTACTGCCCAACTCTGTTGCAGTTAAGTAATTGCAAAAGCCAAGAGTTAAATTAGTACAGTACAGTTCCGAAGGAGGTTGAGTCTCGTTGGGAAAACCCTTGCGCAGAAAGATTGACCAAAAATGAAGATTCCGAGAATGCTTCGGTACCGCCTTAAAAGTCCTGGCGTGCGCGAGGCTAGCGAGACCATAATTCGGTGAACTGTTATGACGATTCGTTTTATATGCCGAGTGTCCGTCGTCGTTGTTAACGCCGCGCATCATCCTTTTAAATCCTTCTCGGTGTCACAGAGGTGGTACGGCCTCGGATCGAAACGATGCAATAATGTCATTATTAACGTCACGCGTTTTACGGGCCCGTTAATTTCCACCACGTTTTTCTCCCCGAGGCCCGGCGTATAAGTTTGTTTAATTGAGGAAGGAATTGCACCTTAAACAAAGAACATGTCTTACATGGCAAGTCCGAGGAACCGGTCTTTACGGATTCTAACATTCCGTTTCAACTGCACGGCTGATTTTGATGTCGGCTCGTGTCCTTTTATAGGCAATAAGCTATCGAATTTTCGGGTGAAAGGACGCTTCCTCGATGGCGCCCCAGAACGGCCAATCCTTTCATTTTGTACTTATTTCGAATACCTCTTTCCTTCTTTGGCGAGACAGTGAAAAGCGGGACAGGACGATTTCGATAAACGTATTTCTCAATTAACGGTACGGTTGTCCCTTATTATCGTAGACTGCATTTATCCATTTGCATTTTGTAATGTCACGAATTGTGGTGGGTACGTTTAGGATGTTATTATATGCTTATTGGAGGGAAAGAATGATATGTTTACATATCTGGTACAAAAATATACGAACCTTAATTACCTTAATTTACATTTTAGCAACTTACCTTAATCAAGTCGACATCACATTTCTTAATACGAATTTCTATATTTTGTAACCATTTTTCCCAGAAGATAAAAGTCCTGGTTCTTCCAACTCGTCACTATGCAACTAAAAATACGACTGAGCCGGGCAAGCATGAATCCTAATCCAGTTGAAAGCCAGGCATCAGTAAATTACTCTGCCACGTGCTCAAAGCGATGCACACTTGTTTTTCTGCGCATGGGATCGTCGGTCAGACTGAATTGAATAATTACTAAATAAGCACGCGAATATTAATCCGAACGACGCCTGTTTGGAATTTTCTGGAGTCCTTCCATCGCGTCCTTGCGCTGCAAGGCTTCAAACTGATTTTATACGAATTTTATCACTTCGTCCATTATCGATTTGTCCATTTTGTTTTACATGCCTGCGATTATTGACAAACTGTATGCAAGCTGTAACGATTTTAAATAAATAAAAGGAAATAAATAAATTCCTTTAAATAAAAGGAAAATGCACATTCGCGGAATTTTGCAGAATTTTCTCCGAACAGAAATTCGAATCGCATTCACCAGGCGATCGAGGATCCAAGATACGAAAATACTGGCTGGGCAGTTTGAAAAAGTTTCCTCGTCGGGTAAAAAGCCACGTATGCCCGAATCAATTCAACGGCGCGTGCAATTTGTTTCGCAAGCACGATCGTAAAAGCTCGAACGTAAATGTGCAATCGTAGAAAGACCCGCGTCAACTATACCGCATAGCATAGTGTGCGTTAGCCGGTGGTAACCGTTGGCGGACTTCGCCGAAAATAACATTCATTGATTTCGCGTTCTGAATGAACCAGCGCCGAGACGAGGATGAGACAGTTTAGTATTAAGGCTGTCGCCCACTTAACGACGCACAGCGCATCGACGTTCTCCACGCTATCGTGCTGCATTGAGAAAAAATATTGGCACCGACGGATTGTTATGACACCGGTGCCTATAGCTATGGAATAGCTTGAATGAGAAAGCTTCTCGATATGTGTGAGTCTAGTTATTATAGCAGCTCATTATACCAGCAGAGTTAATATGCTGGCTGCTAAATTAGCATTTTAGAAAATACTCTAATGTTTGCGTTCAGAATTTATCATAGTCTCTCTTATATTTTAACCCTTTTTAAGCAGAGCCATTTTAACTTGAAGATTAAACATTTCTTCCGACCAAGAATAATTTCATTGCATACGTTCTTTTTTTTCATTATATGTATATGAAACTAATATAGTACCTTACACAATACTTAAATGTGTAGTAATCGATTAGATACCAACACATGGCTGCCGAACTAGCTTGTCATAGTCTCTTATATTTTAATCCTTTGTAGTCGGAGTCATTTTAACTTGAAGATTAAACATTTCTTCCCACCTAGAATAATTTCATTGCATACGTTTTTATTTTTTCATTATATGGATATGAAACTAATATAGTACCTCATACAATACTGAAATGTGTAGTAATCGATTAGATACCAACACATTTGATAATGTAAACAATATTCTGAATAATGGTACTCTGAGTCACCGCTTGAGTACTGTAAATAATTGTGTAAAGTAAATAATTACGTTACTCGTACAGAGTGGGTGAATTATTCGAGCTACTCGCATAAATTATTTTATTTATTTTTATTTTTTAAATTATTTTTAAAATTTTATTTATTATTTCACACTATTTTAGATGAAAACGATCAATGTCTGACCGGCAGTATCAATCGCTCGTACGTTGAGGGTGTCTAACATATCGTCTGGAGAAAGGGGTACAGTTGTCTAGCCATCGCAGAGAATGGTACGATGAGAATGTGGGAGTCCAGCGTTCTTGGATTGTGTTTCGCCGGATATACATATGCTCAGGGTTCTTGCGTAGATCCTCCTCGTGGCAGCCGCGTCCCGCCTACGTCCCCTTGTAATATCATCTTCGATTTTGGAGCACGTTACCAGAATAAATATCACGAATATTCTAGCGTAGGAATGACAGATCGAATGCTATTCGGGTTTATCGTCCGCGTTATGCGTGGATATCAACGATAGCAACCGACCGACGATACACGCGCGTCTCCCTACGTGCTTTTACGTGTTTCGACGCTCATTTTACGCGAGTTTAGTAGACCCCTAAATCATTGGTAACGGTTTTGTTTATCGGCCCGATCTTGTACTATCGTTCCGCGGAGAAACGCAAGTTCTCTTCATTTCGATAAGAAAAACGCCACAAATAAGTCGGCGAAAGTCCCATGAAAAAATAATGAAAAATGAACGTTTGAATAAAAAGTTTTTTGTAATTGGATTGGTAGTGGTTTATACCGATATAGACAACCGAGGCAGCTCCTAATCATGTGTTATGGCAATGTCCGATCTACGATAATAATAGAGATACTTTGATTTGGAAACTGCAACCAAGGTCACTTTCCACCCTATAATATAGATTCCTTTCTGTACGGAACCTCTCTCTGTCCCCTTTTATGCATACATTTCTTAAATCTCAAAGTTTATTTCTTTAATGTTAATATTGTATTCGAAATTGTTCAACATATTCCTTAGTTATAGTTCATAAAGTTATCTTTGTAATGTCAGCATGCACAGCCATGTGCATGTGCAATTTTTTTTTAATAAAAAAAAAACCGAGGCTTCTATGGTTTCCATTTCCTTAGATCAAGGCTTTACCGTATTACAGTTAAAATTGTATGGTGCACAGCAAATTTTATGAAATGATGCAGCAGTAAAATTATGAATGCAATTGCTGCAAAAAAAATTTGTCGATCTCCGCTGCTTCAACCCACTCATATTTCCATTTCTTGAATGCTGTTCGGAATCGCGTAATATTGCGAGAATTGTGCAACTAATGTACACGTTCCCATTTCCTCCAACATCATTTTTAACGTATAGCTCGGCTAGAGATTGCAGCAGAGTTAAAACGTTCGATATCTGACATTTGGTAAAAGTAGACGCGAACTTGATCAAATCTTTCTGCGAGCACACCAAAAACGGAGACGTTGATTGAAGGTCAAAGGTTAGAATCGTTTCTGGACCTAGGAAGTTTCTCGCGGCGACGCTCAAGATTGTTTCGCTGGATGATATCCCAATATCGTCGACTGCGTGATGCCGAAATGTCGTGCCGTGACCTTTTCACTTTTATTTATTATTCCGAGCGAAGCCCGGCGATCTTTAGAAAAAATCGACAATAACGAGAAATTTATGGCACACGCAAGTTACTGGGAGCGGTGGTTAGTTGAATAGAAATACTGTTTAACGTCGCAGCCGAATATATCACTGTTGTTATTGGGAAATAGGGGATAATGTGTTCGTGGTGTTACGTAGGACCCACCTACACTGTATTCTACGCACACTAACGTTTGCACCCAGATACCTAACACAGCCAACTACCATATTATTGCTGCGATATTATACAGCGGGTAAACATATACGCAAGTAGGAGATAAAATATAGTTCTTCTTTTAATCATTTTTTATAAAATCCGCAGTGATTATAACTAGATTTTAGATGAAAGTATATTTTCACTTTTAATCATCTTGAAACAACATTCTTAAATTCTTCTAATACATTTTCCGCCTTATAGTCGACCTATTTATATATATTTTTTCCATAAATTCATAAAATCCGTAGTGTAATAACAACACTGTGAAGGCAGTTGAATGAAAATATATTTTCTCTTTTAATCATTTTGAAACAACATTCTTAAATTCTTCTAATGCATTTTCCGCCTTATATTCATCATATTTATTTTTTTCCATAAATTCATAAAATCCACAGTCTAATAATAACGCTGTGAAGTCAACAAAATAGCATCTGGAATTTTTAATACTTTCTCGCAAACGAACGCAGTGCGCTGACTATATAGAACCATGAGAAAAGTTAAGCGGGAAAATGTTGATTCAGCTCAGCGTCGATACGAAACAACGATAAAGGCAGGAACGCTGTTTATGCTATTTTGAAATGATCACAGTTGTTAAGAGAAGAATTACGTTTCGTACAAAAGAATTTTGCTGCGCCTCAAGATGCAGGTCTTGCATGAAATTGCATCGCATTGTATCATTTTCGGATACACAGAGGATTGTGTGAGTACTGGATGTTTTCCCGCGTTGTATAATCGTTATTAGTCGCAGCTGCACGCGTTTTGCATTGGTACGTGAGTGAGGCATACGTAGAACCCCATGCGTCTCCGAGTTTATTTTATGCTTACTATGCTCGAACCTGCCTCAACACGTTCTTCGAATATTCCTCTGTTTCTCTTTACAGCTCGTATAATGAAACGGCAATTCGCCGTGCGTAGCTCGTGGTCAATTCATTTATGAAGAGGACGTAAACGGCGCGGCACCGCGAGAGAACCTCCTCGCAATCTTTGCGAAAACGTTGCCAGTCCATTCATTCGCATTCCGTTAAATCTGTCGACTACTTCATCATTTATTTACTCCAAATCTACAATACCTTAACCTGAAACTTCTACGCAAAATAAAAATCTGTCCGAATTGATTGCGAGCTACGGAAGCTACAGCAATTGGCACACTAAACCAAAATTGTAGTAAAAATCATTTCATCTTTTTTGAAATGTTTAATGAGCTTAACTTTCTATTATCACAAGCTAATAGAGATTTTTATAGCTAATAAATCTTTTATTAGAAAATAGATCCAGTGAGTAACAGTCTAAGACAAATAATACAGTCATGTGAAACTCTGTTACGAAAACTTACAACGTTGCTTTGAAATACAAAGAAGAAGTATTAAAAAAAATAATAATTTTCTGTACCAGGAATTCTTAATATTTGTCGTTTAAATCGGAAGTGACAATAACTACTGCAGTATATTTATTTTCTGAATAATTCTCATGGCTTGAAAATAATACGATTTCTTAACTGCTTCAAATATTTTCACTGTTCCGAAACAGGATTTCCGGAGAGAATTTAAGGATTGAGAAATCTAGCAAGGGGTACACAGAACAGGAATTATGCACACCATGCGCGTGTCTCTTTTCGTGCACATCTCGATAAGTTCGGATACATATTGCGCCGGACAAAACATTCCCAGTGAAAATGATGGCCGGTCAGTGTCTGAACGAATCCACTATGCTATGTGTAATCCCTTGCAAACAAGAATGTTTTTCCGAACTCTGTAGCCGCCGTTTCGTATCCGAGATAATAGCGCAGACTCGGGAGACTAGGGTTGAAGTTGAAAACTGTTTTGTATACTGTCATTAGGAAGGATTTTAATAATTTATTTATGTCGGATTATTATCGGATATTATTATCGGAAGAGCCCCCAAAAATGAAGGATTTTAATAATTTATTTATGTCAGTTCTCTTCGACGTACATCTGCGATTCTCGATTTCTCGATATTCCTACAATTATATAAAAAGTATTAGAATGAAATTGTACAACATTAAAATCGTACATAATTTACAATAATGTCGGAGGATCTATGACTGACTCAGTAATTCCCTGAAATTCTTAAAACCAGAAATACAGTTTTATATGAGTTAAAAACATTAAAATCGTACATAATTTACGATAATGTCGGAGGATCTATGACTGACTCAGTAATTTCCTGAAATTCTTAAAAGCAGAAATACAGTTTTATCCGAGTGTTGCTACTTCGGCTAGCTCGAAGGAGCTGACGCAAGCCGCACGAACAAACAAAAGCTAATTAAACCTTGCGGTCTAAGTAAAAACCGGGGATCGGGGGAATTTTCGAGGGTGGCGAGATCCCGAAAGAACCGTGACTCAATCAGACCATAATCTCGGTACGCACGTCATCGTAGTTGCGTCAGACGAAAAACAGATCGATAGGATTGTGTCGTAGAAGAGGTCCGGAGAGAGTCCGTCGTTGGAACGGGAAAGCAGGAGGAGCGGGTTCGGCTTGCGGTTATTTCAGCGAGCGATTCCCAGTCAAATGATCACGTTCTCGAGCGGTACCCTAATGATATATCGCCGGCATAACTGGATCCGCGTCGTCGGTGTAATTCCGAAGACGGATGTGTACACGACGGCGATTTTCTGAAGCGATTTTCTGCGACCTAGACAGCATCGACCGGTCCCTGGTCCCTGTTCCTGGTTCCATAGCGGATAAACGATGCGATGGCCCACGCAAGCAGCCGATGGGACACAATCTGAACATTGATCCGTTCCCGAAGATTTTCGCATTCCTAAGGAATGCCGGGAACGAGGAAGAAGAAGAAGCCGCGACGCGGCGGGTCTGTCGTCGCCCCGTTCGACCCTTGCCTGTTTCCCTTACGCCCACTTTTATGAATGAGTGGATGAATGAGCCGACTTTGCCCCACTTTTCCGCGCGTGGGTGTAACGTATCAGCCGGCCAGTCTGACATTTTCGCGTCGCAACCACCCCTGGCCAGGTCAGCATCGCGGCGACGTCGTGGGCGTTGCTGACTCTATATCTACCCACGTAGTAGACAGAAGTCTGAGTATACGACCACGCAAAAATCCATTTCCACCGGTCGCGGTTGCCGGGAGTCCTCTGGAAAAACAGAATCGTTTCCTCGACGATGCCAAACCAACGCGGACGACCCTATACAGGGTGCTCGACTGCAACTTCTTTCTTCGCTGCTCGCGAAATCTGGTTAACCCTTGTACGTTACAACTGCTTCATCTTCAGCATAATTTCCTCATCAGTTCCTCTTTGTTGCGCTCTAATCTCTTCTGCTCTTATTTTGCTCTTACTCTTCCTTCTGAGCCTTCCGACATCTTGATAAAATTTTCTCTATGTTCCCGTATTGTGAGTCTTGATACAGATTTTCAAAGGAATACATATATTGATTGATAATCTTGAATCTTTATGAAACATGAAAAATGTTCACGTTGATTGCACGACACAGGTGCCAAATAATAATTGTATTCTACTTTTAATTATTCTATTCAGCTGAAGTTTTTTTCGTAAAAGCATAAAAATCGAACGTTAACATTTCTGTAAAAACTACGAGACATTTAAAAATATTTTGAAACAAAAGAAAAATTAGAAAAAGCGAACAAACAAATGATTTAAGAAAATCTGTTCGCTGCGTGATCGATAAAGAGATTAACAATTGTCGGTGAAATATTTGCCATGTTTGCCACACAGATAAAAGGTTCAGTATCGGAAAGTGGTGGCCGAAGTTTCATTGATTTTCATAGAGGGAAACAATGAAAGATTTTAGTATCGCTATCTTTTTACTCGTCCGCTACAGTAAGCGTGATTAATTACTTTGGCTACGAGCTACTTCGGTATCAACGTACCCGAGAACCATATTATGATACTCAATCAGGCCTATACGAGGCATTCGACATTTCTCGGGCAGCATCCTCTCTGTGTTCGTGGATCAGTGGCTGGGGCTCTGCATTTGCAGATCGTTTTGGGCATCGTCCAACGTCGATTCTCGATGTCGAGGGTCGAGATCCGCGGTAGCTCGCCTATTCGACGTTCGAAAATCGATATTTCTACTAAAAGAACGGCCGGAATCGAATTTCCTCCGATAAACTAGCGTGTCGCTGTTACGCTATCGTCTAAAATGTACATGCTATACAATGATGTAACTCAAAATGCCGTGTCTTGGACTTTCTAAAAGATATTCAAGCAAATTCAAACGCCACATTGAATATAAAAATTAATTACGGACAGCATAATACTTAAAAATTTTCTGGAATCATTTATATCTTTCTTAGCACACCCCAAATAAATAATTATGCAGTTTTATTCTTTTAAAAGTCTAGAACCATACCTTATTACTAGACTGCGGATCTTTATTTAATAATGGCTTTCGAAAATTGTCAAAAAATACCACCACGAAACACAAGATTCTATTTTTTTGAGGGTTTCTAAAAATTCGTGTAAAAAAATTGCTAATTGCATAAACATCTGCAGTCTACTTCTTACAATCGTTTCATGGTAACAAGGTCCAAAATTGACAAAATTATCCTATTCTCCTTAGCTTCAGATCAAAGATAATTTCTCAAGATTTCGAAAGTTAGTGTTGCAACACTTTCTGTGCCCAATGTAGATGTGTTGGACACTAAGAAAACGGGTCGGAACGCTCGATTTGGCAGAGGCTGTATAATAGATTTGTAACGGAGCGGGGAGTGTTCGTTAAGCAAACAAAGCGGTCCACGCGTGGCGGAAGCGAGGATCGCCGCGAGCTCAATGGAATAGCTGACGTAGCGAGCGAGAAGCGCGCGCGCGCGAAAAAAACATAAAGAATATGTTTAGAATATCTTAAGTGCCGGAATTTCGCTGAATAAATATTGCGATGGCGCCGTATGGAATTTGGCCAAGCGCAACGGCGTGACGCGGCGCCTAAACGAGTCGCGTGTCAACAAATCAGTATTCAACCGCGCAAAATTCAAAGAACCAGCCGGAGAGCCAGTTTGCGCGGATACGCGTCGTGCACGCGCCGCTCATGACCAAACGGGGACAAGCGTAGATCAACGAAAGCAAAGAAAGATCTCCGCCCACATGATCGTTCCTGTTCTTGCGATCGCAGTCGGTGTCCACTCTGAATTAAGAGGGGCAACTCCTGCAACCCGCTATTTCTCTTTTCGAGAAACCCGGCGCCGTTTTTCGACGCCTTCTTCAACTTCTAGGAGCGAGAATTTCGAACGAGCAGTAGAAGAAAACCGTTTGCGTTTGGAAATAGTGTTTTCGATCGGCACGACGCCTCCCGGTGGTTTTATTCGTTGACAGTCGTTCGGGGCGGGACATAAAGCGAACCTTCCTTATGGTGGTTTTACCTGAAACTTTTCGAAACCTACTTTCCCTCGGTAATAAACTCTCGTAACGTAGCGTCGAAAGACCCTCATAATCGGGGCACTTGTGGTACTAACAAGCCAAGGTTCCTTGTCGGCGGGAGGTTTTATTTGAGACTGTCGGTACATCGGCTGCGATACAAGCGACATCGTTTATTCGTTTATGATGCTTGTTTCTATTTCTGTGGTTGCCGTTGTGTGCAAGCTTTTCCCCGTGTCGGCGTAATTTATCGAGCGGGTACGATGTCGTATCCCAATTTTAAAGAGCCCGCGGATTTTAATCGACGCTACATCAACCGTTCGCGGATCCGTAAATCATACGACGGCGGTGGACCGGACGGATTTCACCTCGACGAACGATTTAGCGCAGCGAACGTGCAATTTCGAGGTGCGACCGCCGTGTGTGGTCCACGCTAAGCGATCCAGTTTATCATCTAAATCATTCGCGGCATCGATTTGCATAACTTATGCACCGACCGACCACCACCGTTCATTACGCAATCAGAATACATTTCGTTCCGGTGACCACCGCGAACCGACACTGACAATGGACGCAACGTTTTTCGCGCTTACGCTCCTCCAAAATCGCAACTCCAAACGCTCGTTGTTCAATCGTTAACATGCTTTCTGTCGGTCACGCGTGGGTGAAGTAATCCATCAACATAAATTAATGTTTCTCACGATACAATTCTGCGAGCTGAATTTTATTCGATGTGGTAGAACCTGATTTCTCTGGAAAATTAAAATTTTACTAATTAAACATTTATTTTACTTCTTCAAGTATTTAACAGGTTGAAAATAGTGCGTAGTGAAATCTGCATTAAATTGCAGTTACTTATTTTTCGTGATAAATACATACATTTCATAGTGCAATGATCAGTTTTAACATTTTCAATTGTGCAGTGTCGTTACATAAATTTTTTGTTATGTTTTTTCATGATCACGATTTTTCATGTTATGTAAAGAAAAGAAAATAAAGTTGATACGTGTTTGTTCACTGAAATATTATTCGCCTGCGAGGAGAAACAGATTTTCACCATCGATCAAAAATGTCAGATTCGTATCGCTGGCAACTGTCAAATTTACACGGTCCTCAACTATGAAACACTTGTGTATGATCGACCCATATGGTATGAAATCTATTTCGGGCATGTTATCGGACGTCCATCAGCTTCCAACAATTTTATCGAACATTGCAGTCAATCGTAAAAATTTTAATACATCGGTCAACACATAAATACTTAGAACAAAAGCCGTAGGAACCTTGTACACATAGTGGACAACAAAAACAGAAGTATATTAGTGTTTTGACATGGCAACGATTGAAGGTCACCTTCAAGAAAATTTCAATTGTAACTTCTACACAGCTTTTCAAGGTTACCGCAATGTCAAACAAATACAATCATCATATACTGGAGAAGAAAAATAAGTTTCATTAAAAAACTGGGGTTTTCAACGCATTACGCGGCTCACGAAAAATCGCTTGACCCGCGACATTTGTTGGCATACACGGCCACGTCACCTTTATTTATCCGTATTAAGCTCAGGGAGCTTCTCAAGATGACCTTCGACCTTTCCCGCACACTTTCATCGCCTCGCGGCCGCGTTGCGAATTTCGACCGATTTCACGAACCGTCGACGACAGACGACAAACGCCGAGATTCTGGTAGCAGCCCGCAGACGGAATTCCTATCTTGGTACTCCCATCATCAGGTCGACAATGCAGAGGTTATCGACAATGGCGCACGGCCAGAAATAGCAGACGGTGCATTGTGTTTAGCAGTGTATAGGATATCCGGATGGAGGACGGCCACGAGTGCTGCTCCCGGGGAGAAAAGGAGAGGAGTTTCAGGATCCACGGTCGCGGAACGGTCCACATTTGCATCGTGTCGCAGTTCTAGCCCAAATATTTCTGGCTTATGCAACTGCTAATTGCAATCAGAAAGTGGAGCTCTTGTTAGGTAAATCTCGGTCACCAAGTTTGTCGTCCCTGCAAACGTGTCGAGGCTGAAACGATCCGATCCGGTTCATGGACAGAGTTCACCCGGGCTTCCATTTTTCACTGATTCTTATTCGCATTCGGACGCTCTTTACAACGGAATAACCTCCTTAAAATTGGACCAAACGATTTTAGCTTTCTCGGAAAAGTGCAAATTATGTGACTCGCGAATCGTTTTCATCTGCCATTTCTTATAATTAAAATTACTGTTGTGTTATTCTCAACTCGCTGGAATTATTTTAGCAATTAATTATTTCAAAAAATCTTCAAAAAATGCACGGTTCTACGAATGTAGTACTCTTCCAATCGTTCACCTTTCTCCCGTGACATTTTTCTATAAGTGTACCGATAATCGAGTTGTACCACGGAGCAGTGGACCACCATGTATACGAGTCCAACGATGGTCAACGTGCTGAAAGAATAACGGCTGGGGAATTTGCTAAACTGATAGTAGTTGGTAGTTAGAAGACCGATAAAACACGCTATCGTAAGCCGGTGAGCTCTATCAGAATTCTGATGGAAACTGTTAAGAGCTTTACTAAAATCTATCGGACACTTTGAAAGCTTTTTCGGGGGCAGCGTTAAGTGTCGTCGATAGCAGATTATATAGAGACACGAGGGAATATAGGTGAACGTTCAATGGGCACACGTGGGGGGATAAGCTCGTAGCGTTATCGCGACTATACCAAAGTGGCAATGCTCCCATAGTCTCGGGTGTTTACCGCGTTTCTTTGCATCTCTGGCCTTGTTTATCGAGCTTGCGGACGCGCTTCAATGGAGCTACCGTTTCGCGGGGGTGGAATGGAGTATCGAGGCTCGAACGTCACGACGAGAGCGACCGATCGATCGTGATCGACAGCTCTCAAAAACCATATACGATGGACAGAGTGCGCTTCGACGGGCAGCATGTTCGACCACGTGTGCTCAATATTTCGACTTCCAGTTATGAGAATTACAAGAATCGGCTTAATATTATCACACTAATTATTGAATTATCAAATCGCTGAAGTAAAGATTGGATCCAAAATAAAATTATTAGTGTATTCGTTCTTTATATGTAATCAAATATTGTTATAAATGTAAGATCCAGACTCGACATAAACTTTTGTATCAACTGTCTCATAGATTTACTATATCTTCAACAATAAACGGCCTTTTAATATTATTTAATTTTTAAATAGTCAACCATGATGGCAAATATGATCGTCCACTATAATCTCACTGGACAGTGGATCTTTATGCAAAATAAAAATGTTGTACCTGAATTCCAACGAACTGATACGAGATAGAAATTTGTTTTCTGTACGAGGCCATAGTGTTTCCGTCAACTGGCCAGACTGTTGGTAATAGGAGAATTTTGGCAGTATGATTTGTCCCATTGAAAACCTGTCCGTTCCACCTCTCCCCAAAAGCTCGGAAGAGTACGCGGCTCGCGGACAGGCAACGCGAGATATATACGGGCAATGTAGCACAATAACATGAGTTTCGGTGTAATTGTTTACGCGTGCCAAGTGAGTTATTTGGCACGTGGCTGCACCGGGGGCCATGGGGGCGGCACCCACGTGGTCGACCAGCTGCCCGCGGATTTGCTCGCTCCCCCTCCCTTTTCTCCTTCTGTTTCCTCCTTTCTTCTCCTCTGTCTCTCTTCTTCTTGTTCCCTCGTCTCGCTCTGTCTTCCGTCGTTCTATCTCTCTCACTCCTTGCACGCGCATGGTCACGTGCCCTGTGTACCATTCATACGCACGTAATGACACGTAACAAAAGAGAAATGGCCCCGGTATGGGGAAAAGTCTCTTCCGAGCTCGTTTCTCTCGCGAATATTTGTTCCTAACAGGAATCCAGCCTAGAACGGTGTCACTGTATTTTCGTTCGACCCCTTGTCCCATGATCACTCTCGCAGACGACGCGATCGTCGCAGCCTCTTCGTCGTTAACGCCGTTGACTGCTACTGTGGTGACCATAAAAGTCACGCAAAATCGGGACAACTTATTTAACCACTTGCTACACGATTTTCTACGCCACAATGATTGAACAACAACGATCAGAACATTTTTTATGCTCAACGATTTCGCAGACGAGAAACTGAAATTTATATTTATTTTATGGATCGTCGTCAAAACGAGTTGTTAGTGAAATTAAAGAAAATATAGATTCTTTTAAAGAAAATATAAAATTCAGATATTTATTCATAGATCTATTCAATAGCATATTTTCCATTCTGTACAATAACTTTTTGCTATTTTCGAGTTAACTTCTCGTGTTATTGAATACACATATGAATAATACTTTAATATTGTATTCTATTCTTAACATGAAAACACAACGAATTTTCTTTCCAACTCAATATAATATTTAATTTGTTGCTGATTTCGGCGCACAGTTTCGATCAATTAATAACTATTAAATTAATATCTTTCCTAACGTTTCGGTCCTGGTTTGGACCATTTTCACACGGCATTTGCGTCGTAAAAAATATTCGAAATTGTATGTAATATAGGTGGATTGAAATCAGCAACAAATTAAATATTTAACATTTACGATCGACATAATTGCTTATTTATCAATATAATATGCTAGTTTTTGCAACGGCCAATTCGAATCGTCAACTGGAGGCAATAAGACGATCAACGTTGACCTGGAAGAAGCAGGTTCGCAAGTATGTAAGAAAAATGGATGCTTAAAAATGAGGATGGATCGAATAATGGCTGTCATAAAATCGTCAGAAGCATCCTCCTCTTACAAGGGTTAAAGGTAACAATAAAATATCCTGTCCGCCGAAAGACAATGCGTGGAAGAATGGATCTTCAATGCGCTCTTATTGTCTATAACCTTTTTAACTTCGAGAAATAAATGGGTCGAGGGCTGTATCGCGCTGATTTATACACCGCCGGGGTTCTTTCCTTGAAAATCTCGCGTCTCCCATCCGGTGCAACGAAATCTAAATCGTCAGTGACGTCATAAATCCAGCTTCGCAGGATATTGTTACAGGAAGTCGGTCGATCGCGTCACGCATCCTCCGCCCCGCGAGCAGAAATTTGAATCGAAATTACCTCCCGAATGTCACGGGTCAATTATTCGCGATTCGCGAATCCGGGGAGTGGGGATCGCCGAAGTAGGAGCGTCGACGTCGCGTGAAAAATAAAATCGTTCGCATAGTCGGTTGTCAATTGGGAAAATAGGATTAAAAATGGCCGGCCCCGGAACGATCCTTGCGGAAGGAACGAATAAATCCCGCGAATTGTAAACAAGTAAAAATAATGAAGTGGCGATTCGTCTGTGATGAGAGAGACGGAAACAGAGAGAGAAAGAGAGAGAGAGGAAGAAGCAGTCACGTTGCTACCGAGAATTCCGGTGCAAAACTTTCCCGAGACTTTCGTTTAGTGTCCCCGGTGTCTTTATGTTGTCGCGGAGCGAAACGGGTCGAGGACTATAGCTCGGAGATTTATATATCGTAGAAACCCTCTCAATGAAAATCTGGCGTCTCTTATCCGGCGCGACGCTCGCCTCACAATGAAATTTCAAATGTCACGCATCCTGTGGTCCAGAAACATCGCCAGATATTTCTCGCTGGACAAGATGGACTAGTTGCTTCCGCGCGTTAGAACAAAACTCGAACTGCACCCTTTCTTATCGATTGCGCCCGAATTTTCCAACATTTTTTGGCACGCTGCCGCCCTCCTTCAAATTTTTTTCGATCAATGCCTTCGTTAGCAGAAATGCCTTCGTTCGGAGCATGAACATTTTCTCAATGAATCACCGAAGTCTTATATTACACACTCAACATGTTTGTTTAGTCCAACATGCTCCATTAGCTTCAATACATTTTTAGCCAATAGGTTTTCAACGCGTAAACGACACTTTCAAAGCAATTCCATGCTGCTAATGTTTTTAAGTGTTTTACAATTAATGGTTCTTACGAGGATGATGAAATATTTTCGGAAAATAATGATGTGCAAGAGTTTATGCGAGATAACGTCATAATAGTCATTTTAACGACACTACTGGTTGTAAATGAAGATTCTCTATTAAACAGTAGCCTCAACAGAAGTTACTGGATTGGCATACCTGTTAAATAATGAATTTAATCAACACTTAATTTCAATTGTTTTTTTTCTACATGGGATCAACAACATAACTTAACCTGCCGAGCTCTAAAAATGGTTGGCATCGGTTCCCATATAAAAATAACATCATAGAATTTATAAACATAGATGTTCTGTGATTTTTATTATAATATGTTCTTGGATACAGTGGAAGCATTATTATAATTTCAATAATTGAATCTCAAGTTTAGATTGAATGTTGATAACGTCAAAGAAATACGAAATAATTTTTGTCAGGATTGTCGATCTTCGATTGTTAAAGAGCACTTAGACCGGCGGCAGTCGGATAGAACGACTATAAAAATTTTAACGCCCCCGTGGTTCTCCCAACGCCCACCGCAACGGGGTGGTTTAGGAAGTTGCGGATTAAACGGATATGGATTGCAGAAATTCGCCAGCAGAGGAAAATGATGCAACAGTTCGGATTCGCGTGAGCGGAATAAGTTGAGATTTCGTTCATTGAAAGGATTCGCTTCGACGGTCAGCTGAAACGCGGAACCGACCTATCCGAGCAATCTATGGATAGTTGGATGCAATTCAAACAAACGGGATCCCCTCCCTCCGACGATGCTTGTTGCGTCAATAGAATTAACGAAACTGGGATTTTCAGATTAACAACTTTAGTTAACAAGGTAGTTAATTGATAACTTCTAAGATGATGCAAGACTGTGCTAAAATGGTCAAGATGAAACTGAAGAAGAGATCCACTCGTTTTTCATTTTATTTATGAACCAAGGAATTTAGTCTTTTTTGTAGAGGTATTAAAAACAATTACTATCGGAAATAACGAGAGGTTGTGATTGGATTTGATTTCATTTGTATGAATTGTAAAAATGCGTTTATTGAGACTTCAATGGACTTTTATTCGAATTTGATGTATATCGTTCAATTTGCTAATGAATTTCCACAGTAATATTTTGACGACTTTTATTATTGTAAAACCAGAAATGTAAACTCAGTTTAACTCCACTGGTAGTTCTAGATGATTGGTCTAGTTCTATGTAATTCAGTTAATTGAATCCGACATTGTTAGCTAATTATAAGTTTGCATCTAATGCGAAAATTTCCGGATAAAAAAAAGTTTCAACTATTTTTCCGAGAACTGAGTTGATTCGATGGTGAATTAAATTTAAAGCTTTTGTATATATATATTTGTGGAAGTAACACAAAAACATGTAATGACATTTCCAAAATAACGAGATAGAGTTATGTTTAAAAATGACAGGAAGCGATAAAAATTGTTAAACTTTAACGCTTATGTGTGGTCCCCGTTGTCCGATTGCTTTCAACTTTGGCACACATCGTTTCCTCAGCAAGAGTCACAATTTAGGGGAAACGCGGCAAGAAAAGTCGAGAGGCGAAATATAAAGGCCGCACTAATAAACATTTCTCCAACTTGTTGATACACGAACCTACAGTACTGATCGTAGTAGTCTGAAAGTCGGAGAACACGGTGCTCTAAAAATGCTGGAGTATAGTCAACGACAGGATGGGGAGACTGTGCAACCGGTTCCCGGGAGCCAGTCAGAGTCAGACAGTAGAAGGAGGTTCGATCTAGGTGGCAAAGTTCCGTGTAATAGAGTGGAATCATTGTTCGTCCTTCGCGCGAGGGTAGCATCTATGACGGTGTCAGAGCGCGCGCGGGGGCGTCAGCGAAGGCGTCAGCGACGGCGTGTGAGTCGGTGGTGGTGGCGTCGGTGGGGGCGGCGGGGGTGGTGGTGTCTCCGTTGGTGGTGGGGGTTGGAATGGGGTGGTGGTGGTGGCGGTGGCGGGCGTCCCGATGGTGGGGGTACGAAATAAGGGTAGTTTTCAGAGGTGGGGGCGGTGGTTCGTCAGTTTCCGGGTTGTTCCGGAGTGAGTTGAGGGCGTCGTGGGGCGTCGTGGGGGGTGGCGGAGGGAGGGCGTGTAGGAGCCGCGGGCCACGACACGACTAAGCGTCGCGACGTCAGTAGAGCGCCGCGCTATCGACCACCGCCACGAGTCATCGTCGTCGTCGTCGTCTTCTTCGTGGTCTTCGTCCCCGTCTTCGCCGAGTTTGTTGTCTTCCCCGAGCGATCCCCGGTCCTTCCTGGTGTTTCTCGTTGGGACTCGGATGCCGCGTGATCTGCGCGTTACCGTCGCGACGACCGAGGAGCTGCTCTGACGACGCCGAAGACGGAAGACGCTCGTCGGGCCGATTTTATTCGAAAGGAAAAATTCGCATCGGTTTGGGAAACAACTCGTGGATCAACGGAGGATTTAATCGCGCTCTTTATCGATCTCTGTCTGTCGATCTCTCGATCTTTTTATCTTTATCACCGTCTTTCTGACTGTCTCTCGATCGGCCGCGGATCGACGCGGACGCGCCACGAGGATCGCACGGCGCGGCGCATTGCGTGCACGCGTGTACTCCCGCACGCGTGTCTAGTCCACCCGCCAGCTACCCGCCGCTCTCTACCCGTCAAGGTCGTGCCGGCACAGTGCGTGCGTGTACGAACTACACCGTCATTATATAACCACCATCGTCTGAGCACCGCGAGCCACCCCGTGTGAGACCCAATGACTGTCCATCCAGGGATCACGGGAGACACATGTTCGTTATAAGGTCAGTGCACGATGTCTATGTGCTGTGCTCGTAGATCCTGCGAACCGCGTGTGTTGCTTACCTTAGCTGTCGCCTTGACAAGATCCGCGCGACTTGACGTGGATCCACAGTGTTGTTACATACGACCGGTTCTGTTACCGATCGCTAGCCCTCTCACGCTTCGAACGGTGATCATCGAGCCTCCGTCTCTTCGATGGTTCGAACCGCGGTTTTTTCGGTTCAAGTCGCAGAGTACAGTGGGTGATTAAATTGTTAAAGTCACGGCAGCAATTTGTTGTCTATGTGGTGGATAACGTTGCCTACAGTGTTATAGGATAGAGGAATTGTGGACTATACCCATAATCTTCAGAACAAAATAACATTTAAAATTATCCCCTTGTCCTACGATTTAATTTTGATTTTTCCAAGAATATACTGTCGCAGATCGTTTGATGCTCTGTACACGTAATGGTGGAAAGTAAAATCATTTCTACTCCTAAATTAATGTGTTAATGTAAATTGTTAAAAATGTGTTGGATAGCTCTGAGTGTCGACCACGGGATTCATGTATTAATATTTATGAACTCCTCCAATGGGGATATGTACCTCTTCTCTGTTCTGGAAACTGTAAAATCTTCGATTTCTCTATGTTTAGATTGCAATTTGATGTGTTCCATTAGTTCTGTTTGGAAAACTGTAAAATTTTTGATTTCTCTGTGATTGGCGTGGAATTTGGTATGTTCGTTTAGTTCTATTTAGGAAGCTGCAAAATTTTTGGTTTCTCTGTGATTGGCTCGCAGATTGACATGTTCGTTCAATTCCGTTTACGGAATTGCAAAATATTTGATTGCTGTACAACTGGGTTGGAATTTGATTTGTTCGTCCAATTCAATCAATTTCGTATTGCTCGTAGTTTTATGCTTTCAAGTGTGGAGCAGAAATGGGAAAGTTACAGAAGGACTTTTTGTGTAATTATTTTTGATGAACACATGAAAATTGAAAGTGGAGTTCATTGACGCGATTTCTTGATTCTCAGTATTCGGAGCACTTTTCGAGATGCTTTTACCGGTTTCCTTTATTCGAATTCGAATAAACATAGTATTGCTATTATTATTACTGAGCAGCAAATTATGAATGTCTCCACGTTGCCGGCGACAACGAAGTGCAAGGGGTTAAACAATAGTTTGCATTGATAAAATGAAGTAATAAATCATTTTCCGAATTTCACAGCCGAGTAGCTAAGCAAACTTTATAGATACTGCGTTTTGAAAGTGAATTTGTGTGCTAAATAATGTTATTTTTCAATTATCTGAAAAAAAACAATTGGATTTAATATCATTGTTATACTATTGCATTAACTCATAAATTGTAGCATGTCTTTAAAAGTTTTAGACATTTCTTTAAAAACGTGTACTCGATATATCCTTGGATTCCAATCTGCAATTTTCAAATCATCGTTTATTCAAGTTACTATAATAATTTGATCATCCGCTGTGTATAAACGACACCGTTCATAGCTGTAATACGGTTTTTATTCGAAGAAAACGAGGATGATTAACAAGTGTTATCGACGAAAATTTATTGCTTTCGGTATCAGCTCCAAAGTCCAAAGTCCAAAATTAAGTAACTGCACTCGTTTTTGGTTCAGTCAAAAGAAATGAAAGTTGAGGAAAAATTGATTTCTTGTCTCATTGTTTACTTCTCCTTCTGATATTTCTATGATATTTCACTTACACATTTTTATTAGAAATGCGTTGAATCCGTAGCCCACTAAATAGCGACCAACTAAAGCGATAATTAATTGGCATTAACTAGTCGGCGGATAACATCAAAATCTGGTAAATGCTTGCTTCAATGCTAAGTTAAAGAGATATATTGGAATCGTTTTTGCTTTCACATTTCTCTCGCACCTTTCCTCAACCACTCGGGTTAATCTACTTAGTTGCACGCTAGTAGTCGCTCGATGCTGCGAGACCGTTTTAACTCAATAGATACACTGGATGATCAAATCATTGCTGTCACATTGCGAAGAATACAGGGTGTCCCATCAACTTTATTTAAAACACTTTATAGAGTTGTTAGTGAATCTAGATAGACAATATATTTCAATCTTCTCAGTAAAAAAAGAAAAATGAAAGAACCAAGTGATATATGATTTGACATTCTAAAATTTTCTAAAGAAATTGTTAGTACCACATTATACAGTTCCTTATAGTTAGCTACCTTTTCTGTTTGAAATTCAATCACCCTAAACTTCATGAAATAATAACAAGAGTTCCGCGCAGCTAGCCTCCAATTTGACAACTGTTTATTCGAACATAACTCTACTAATATACAGTTCTGTTTGCGCCCAGTTCAGACTATTTAACGTCAAGAATATAGAGCCGTATTTGTGCGTCTGCAGGATTGTGCAGAGGATTATGTCCAAAGTGTGTTGCGCGAGGTGTTCCGCGCTCGTTGCCCCGAAAACACGTACGCATTAACAAGATGACTGTTTTCGATCGTCTTCTCAGCTCGACTCTTCAAAGCGAGACGAAGCAACCGGTCGACGTAACACCGGCGGCGTTGTTTTCACGAGGAAAAGTGAGAAACATGCGTGTAAGGCGCGCGTGTTTTAGGATTCCGCTTAGTCACCGGAGACATTACCGAAACGGGGAATTCCCGGCGCGGGAGGAAAACCGTCTCTCTCTCTCACCCTCGGACCCTCCTGACACATACTCGCGCAAGCAATCACGGCTCTCACGCTTCGTGAAGATTCGTCAAAAGCGAGACCCTCCGCGATATTTCCGAGTCAACGGTGCTCTCCGCTCGGCCCTTCATTTTGTTGGTCTCTCTGTCGCCACTGAAACCACGGGAACAGCCGAAGGGGACCTTTCCGAAAGATTCCCTGCTCGATGAGACGTTCCTCGCTAATCTGCTTCCGTCTTCCGGCCCCAGAATCAATCCAGGCCTCTGGAAAATAGGATCTTGTATAAATGTTCACCCATCGAGTGCGAAAACAGAAGATATTATAATCGTTAGGGGGATCGAGATAGATAAGGTGCTGCTTCGTTTAACAACTATGGAAAATAAAATAATTTGTATGACTTCAAAACCGACGTAAAATGATTAGCAGGTATGTTAAATAATCAACATTGCTGCATAGAACAAAAGACTTCTCTGAGATGCTATTTTAATGTAAGGGGTTGGTTTATTATAACTAGATCGAGATAAAAAATCAGTAGGTTATAAATACGTAAAAAAAAAAAAATAAACATACTATCGTACATAGACAGTTGCCACGATATAAGCGATTTTATAGATCTGAGATAAAAGAAATCCCCCCAACGCATTTTTAGTTAGTGTGCGTCTGCCCGCTACCAGGAAGGAAGAGCAGTATTACAACCGAGAAAGATGGCAGCCCTTCGACAATAAAGTTGCGATTTTTTCCACGTATGAGCGCCTGTGACCGCGTTAACGTGGCGATAAATCGCGAAGTTTTCTTGGAGGAAACGGGATTACGTTTCGAAATCGGCTCGGATCGATCCCTCGCGTTTCCGGTTCGAAGCCAAGTTTGTGCGAGCGACTCCGTCGCGACGAAAGGGCCAAGGGCCGGGCTACCAATCGGCACCGGCCGGTAGTTAATGAAATTAGAAAAAGTCTACTTCTCCCGATTAAAAGTTCAATCTGAATTAAAAGGATTCCGAACCTGCCAAACTTGAAAGGTTGCCAGTGTTTCCGGTCTCTGGGTTAGCGAATTGGGATATATACTTTAGAGCCAGCGTATATTACAGGATCGAACTATATAGTTTAGCAAGTTGGACGCGGCCGAACGCGCGCGCTTCAAGACGTGGGCGAAGAAGAGGGCCGCAGGGCTGAAAAGGAAAGAGGAGAGAAGCGAGGAGGCAAACCTTTCATCGCATTGAATTTCAAATCGTCGTATCTCTCGGAAGAAATTGGCACCGATCCAATCGCGATTCCACGCTTACCTGCTTGCACTCCCTCTGTTTCCTAGATTTTCCTCCTAGCTTTTTTTCTCTCTCCCTTTCCCTCTGTCATCCCCCCTTCTCTCTCTCTCTCTATCTCTCTCTGTTCTCTCTTCTGGTTCCTCTGCGCCGCTCTTTATTCTTCCTCTTTATATTCATGCTCGTAATCATGTCGTATATCGGGGACGAGCAAAAGTGGGTCGTTAGAAGCCGCAAGGCAGTGAGAACGCGGGAGAAAAAGGCAACGGAGTGTCAGGTGCCTTGACTCTGTCACCCTGACGCTTCGAGTGTCACTGACAACTCGCCTTCTTCACGTCGATGCCGATCGCATTATTATTTTCTCGACACGCTCGCTACACACAGTCGAACGATTAAGGGAAACAAATCGTTGTTTTTAATTTTATAGAAAAATTCTTCCGGCTGAATCATATTATTTTAGGGGATGCATCCGAGAAGAATGGAAAATCTTTTTACATTGTTTTCTACAAGATTTTCTACTTTATATATTAACTGAATTTCAAACAGTTCTTTGTATTTTTTTTTAAATTTTAATGAATGCATCATTGCAAGGTAGCTTAACAGCATCTTAATGATTATAAATGTAAGATAATCATAAATAGATTGCGAATCTTCCGTAATCGTCCGTAAACCGGACATAAAAAGCAGAAATTAAACGAAAATATATTCTTTCTTTAGTGACAATGTTGCGCACAGTATTCACAATATTTGCATGTGAAGTAATTATTTTGATCATAAACGTATAAACTCTATAGTTTACTGATACGTTAATAAGACACTGCGATAGCATAAAATCGGATGACACGATAGCCATATAGTATGAGGACACGGTACCAATGGCAAAACTTACAACTTATGCATATTCGAATATCGGCAAAAACTTCGCACGGATTTTACACCGTTGCCTGCTTATGCTTCGAAGAATACGCGCGGCGTCTCTCGCGGATAAAGAAAAATAGTAGGTGGTTTTGTTTCACTACTGAAACTCCGGGTCGGTAAACCTTTCGGTCCGATACGTCCCCGTGATGTACGAATTCCCTTCATTGATTTTTACAGCGTACAACCGCGTCGTAAAATTCTGCGTGGAATGTAAAGTAACGTGACATTCGCCCTTTATGCCTGACCGTGTTCCATGCTTGTACACCGCGCGTCATTCATGGCAGTAAGTTCACCAAATTTAAAGTTCGCTATTCGTTGCCCGTCTGTATAAAACAACCGTAAGAATCACGACATGTCGATACGCTTCGGAACTTCCAACTGCCCCGAGCGTATCCCGAAAATCTCGACCTAATCGATTCTCTTTTACTAGAAGTTTGTTCCTTCCCATCACCGAAGGAAATTTTCTTTTTATTCCAATATTCATAAAATAATTATTATTGACTTATATTGTGTTTGATGAGAGAATCATCGTTGATCTCGACGAAGTACGTTAAAAAGTATATTGGGTAGATCTATGAATGGATCTAGCAATGGTTGCCATGAAATGTATGTTAAATGGATAATTGAATTTTTATTATAATATTCATAAAATAATTATTATCGACTTATATTGTGTTTGATGAGAGAATCATCGTTGATCTCGACGAAGTACGTTAAAAAGTATATTGGGTGGATCTATGAATGGATCTAGCAATGGTCGCCATGAAATGTATGTTGAATGGATGATTGAATTTTTATTCTAATATTAATAAAAAAATAATTATTGACTTATTTTGGGTTCGATGATAAAATCATCGTTGATCTCGAAGAAGTATGTTCAAAACTATGTTGGATGGATTCGTTTGTGATAGTGTAACTGAATTTTTCAAACCCGAGAGTAGCAGCGTGGCTTGTTGACATTTAGCCTCGGCGACTGTCGTAAAAATGTCGCGACGCATCATAGCGTTGCCTTCGTGTTAACGATGAAGAGGTTAAACCCACAATATGATTCGCAGGCTGGCAAATTTCGTAGAGAAGACACGCAGAATTCGCTCGTAAATACGGGATCCGTTAATTACGCGTTTTTAATGGTTACGACGGGGACCGCATATATTTTCGCGGTAATAATAGTGTCACTGTCGAGCGATTAAATGCATTTTTTGCTTATCGCATCGTCGACGTTCATAGAGATTAATTCAATGCCCCCGAGGACGATGCGAATACCTTATATTTCGGAATATCGAGCAGAAACGACTTAAATAGAAAAGACAACCGCTTCCACGTCGATCTAAATACAGATAACGGCCGGGAAAAAAGGATATTAATGGGTATTGGGAATATAATGGCCGGTTACTGTGAACAACCTTATTATCGAATCCGATGGTACTCCGGGAGCGATCGTTGACCGACATCTGGAAAATAAGCTCCCTAAGTGGCGGAATTATGTATTCGAACAGGCAAGGGTAAATGCTCCGTCAGAGTATTCGGTCCTTCGTGCTATTGACCTCTTTCAGTTTCTCGTATTCACTCTATTAAAGAGTCCTCTTTATATCGTGTATGGATAGAGCAGAGGATTCTCCAGTTTTATTGGCCGATTCGGCCCATAAAACGAATCGAGCACTTGGGAACGTGTAGTGACTGTAATAATGCCGTTTCGAACAACCTTCACAGTGGTTCGAAAATGTATTAGCACGCTCGCCCTTTCGCGATCGTTTCAATGAAAACCCTCTGATTACTCCGTGCCGGCTGGGTCCATTGAAATCCTTACACGGACAAATTTTATTTACCCTGTTCCTTTAATCTACTCCTTTTCGACCTGTATTTTCCTGTATAAACTTAATGTAATGATCAGGACTCGAATTTTATGCATTTCTGATCATATTGGGTGATTGATAACATGCAAGATTAACACGTTCACTACCACGCCACGAATATGTGTCGACCACCGACTCGCAATGTAATTGAAGCGGCCAAATGAATTTTACAGTAATCCCTTGATTCTTGTCTAGGATGCTGTTCACTGAGCAGACAAGAATCGCAACCTGACTTGATTTTCTGATTTATGGCTGCGTCTACCGATCGGACTGCGCCGAGGTAGACTACGTAGCAGTGATGCCAGAATCGTGGGTCTTTGGGTTTTTCTCCTTCTCTGTTGCTGCTGGCTTGGTTCCCCCACTCTTACTTCTACTCTGCTCACCTTAAGATTCACACGGATAGAGTAGAGGTACGTCATGTGTAGCGCGTGCGCAGTAGAAGTTAGAGTGGGGGAACCGATCCGGCAGCAACAGAGGAGGAGAAAAAACCAAAGCACACGATTCTGGCATCACTGACTACAATAGAGAGTCGAACGTAGAAAAGAACAGTTATACCCGAGCCGACAATAGTCGCCGCTGTGCGGCGCAGCACAGCGTTGACAGGCAGTGGAGGGAGTAGGTCTGGACAAGAATCAGGACCTTGAACCCCGGAGAGTATTCGGATCTTTACTGTATATACTTCAATAGATGAAGTCATGTCAAAAAATACATAATATACAGAGAAGCACGAAAGCGACTGGTGCACCTGTTTACGTCCTTTGTCGCGCTAATTCCGCCGTAAATCAAATTTCGACGTGAATGGTCCAGGGACATTATTCGGTAACAGTATTTAAAGTGTGTCGGGGGCAGTTACGAGAGATGCGCTCACACTTGTTAGAACACTTGTTCGGTGAGATTTTCCGGACTTTGGATCCTACAATAAAGTCAGTTTACTGCGGATCATTCACGCCGGCATCGCCTCCCAATTGTTGATCCGTGCTCATCGGCGATCGTAAAACGGTCCTCGACGATCCCCATGGGCTGGACCGACCCGACAACAGCTCCCTCCGCAACTGCTCCTGCGAGGGCTTTTCTGCGCAACCTTTTTTCCCCAACTCTTCGGGATCTAAATTTAATCAGCTGCGTTTAATAGACTGCAGGGGAAGTTCGTATACTTGTTCAACTGCTTTCGGATCTATCTTCTTTTGCCAAGAAGTGTTTTCTCTCCGTTCATCTGGTTTACCTGAAATTTTTCAATAAATTATTTTCATCTTTCACGATGTTCCAGACCAATAGTCTCTAACCTTTTGCAGTCGGAGCTACGTTAACTTGAAAATGAAACGTTTCTGTCGACCTAGAATAATTTCATTGTATTATTATTATTATTTATTTAACGTTTTAAACCAAGTATGGTTTATATAACACATACAGTACATGAATATATTAACGTATTACATAATTCCATTGTATTTGATTTTTTTCATTGTATGAATATGGAATTGATATAATACCTGATAGTAGAACTAATGCCTTTATCAGAGTATATGAGACGCCCGGGTACTCGGGTAATTTTTGTTTAGCCGAGTATCTCATAAGTCACAGCTTTACCTCGTACAATACTTAAATGTGTGGCAATTGATTTGAGTAATTGACAAATATTTGTCTGTGTGTCAGACACAGGGTTAATACTTAACTTCATAGCTATCAAATGTTGACTACCTACAAATGAAAATGTAGATACAGCATGCATCAGTGAAACGGTAACAAAGCCTTAACCCTTAGCAGTCAAGGGATGACTCGCAGAGAGTCACAATTAAAAATGACTGTACCATTATTCAAAATATTGTTTACATTATTAAATATGTTGTTATCTAATCAATTACCACGTTTATAACATAATAAGAAAAATCAAATATAATGGAATTATTCTAGGTCGGAATAAATGTATAATTTTTAAAAAAGTTTAATAGTTTAATAAAAGTTTAATAAAATTTGCAAAAGGATAAAATTGATGAAGCTGATTGGTTACAACTTGTATTATAGGATCATAGTCCAGGGCGTAGTGAAGATTCAGCAGAGAGAACGAAAAATTTGATGAGATCTGAACCCGGTGGAAGTTTACGGTCCAGCAAGCGGACTTCTGGGCAATTGGAAATTCCGGTGCGAGGGTGTCGGAACGCAAATAGGTCCGACAAATATGAAAAAATCGCAGGGCTAGAATGCTTTCACGGACTGTCCTTTTTCCCCCAAACAATGGGGCATTCTTTCTAAGCAACGGTCAGTTTCGCACTGGGGAATGGACAGGTAGCTCGAGGTAGGCTAGGGTACCTTCGGTACCTTGAAGGGACCATGGGAAGGGGGCCAATCACCGGGTCTCGGGTTGTCGGTGTTGTAGCGTTAGAAAGTTCATCGCGGCCCCGCTGTTTGCTTTAACGCCTTGGCGACTCGTCCGCAGTTATCTAAACGAACGGAAAGCCACTCACGAGGGCACCTGTGGAGCTCTCCGGCCGTTGCTTTTGTTCTTCCGTTAGCCTCATCTCCTCTGTCTCTTTCTCTTTTGCGCCATCCATTCCTACGGAGGATCCACGATGACGCTCTGCTTCTTCTCTGCCTACCTGTTGTGTTACTTACACCTCGGCGGCCGATCATTCGGGACACGGGTCACTTTAAAGAGATTAGCACATTTTTGGATCCCGGACGCCTAGAAGCATGCTCTATCCATCTCGCTCTCCCTCTTTCTCTCTTGTTCTCTCGGTGGTGGCCGCATGAAAATTACGACGCGTCACCGTTCCAACGTGAGAAAATTATAGGGCCGCCAGCACGTTTTCTGGAAATCTTGAGAACACTGCTTCGCTCGAGTCGCCGCGCCAGTGACGTACTAATTCTCAGTCCTTGAACCTCTTTGGGGCGGTCTCCACCTTGTTCGAGAACATGTCGGAGACCTGTTCCCGCTTTTATGATAGCTTCCTCGCGAGATGACTGGAAAAGAAATGCATTGTTTCAGAAAATCTAACTAATCCCTTGCGTTACAATTTACTTTACTACTGCAATGATTAAAGCTTCTTTCATCCTGTGGTTTGATCCTGAACAATGGCTGAATATTAATTGAAATGAAATATAATATCATTTCAAAAATACAAAACTTTACTGATCTAAAATAATAAAGAAGCATTCAGAAGTAAAAAGCAGCTACATATTATCAAATTCAGCAAATGCATAATTTTATAGCTTCCGGAAGGAGTCATAAATACGAAACTGCCTGAACTGGTACGGTGTTCTACGTGTTAATACCAGGTATCGGTTCCACGAGAATCATAGGCTCATTGAGATTGATACACGAAGTAAATTGTTCCCA
Organism: Lasioglossum vierecki; assembly: GCA_028455595.1. NCBI lineage: Eukaryota > Metazoa > Arthropoda > Insecta > Hymenoptera > Halictidae > Lasioglossum > Lasioglossum vierecki. Next base: position 9,176,413 of record CM052336.1, on the reverse strand, counting down.
TTCGGCGGTCCCATTTGCATAACATCGTCAGCATAGAAAGCGGGCGACAGTTCTTGAATATTTATTATCGGAAAACGTTATGAATTACATGCCTCCGGTCTGTGTACGTATTATGCAATCTACGCGAGTTTTTTCCGCCGCGACCTCGACTAATTTATAGTCTCCTGGGCTAGCTTTAATCGATTATTCGGAATTAACCCTCGGTTGGAGAGTGTTGGGTCCATTTTGACTCGAGAGCTGTTAAAAGGTGCCATCTTTTAGCGTAGAATTTAGGTCGCATCAACATTATGGGTTATTAATAGACAGGGGATTTTATGCAGTTGTGATAAAACTATATATAGATAAAATTTAAAACTGTTAAGGGGAGAGAATTGAATACCAGCGAAAATTTTTTTAAATTATTAAAGAAAGAAATTTCAATTTGACATCGTGTAATTGGTGCAGAAAATGTTTTATTTTGGACACAGTTATGTAGTTATACACATGTTTCGTGTAGAATACAATAGAAGAATGTCGCTCGAATTGATACACGATATGTTGGTTAATTAAGTTGAAAGACAATCTAGAAAGTTCTTGATTTTTCCGGTATTTTCGTTCTGACTAAGACACAATTTTCCATTACTAGATGTAGCTCTTTGGTTTACAGATGCCATTAAAGCTATTGCAAATGTTCCAAATCCGCGGAGACACGAAAACTGGCCCGCGATTTCGAAAAACACGCAATCTCAAGTATGGGTTTACCCGGATGCATATAGTTCACATATACTCTGCAACAAAAAGATAGCGCGCTACGTGCTGCCGTTAATTTTCGAGAATGTACTGGATAGTTCTCCAAACGTGGAGGCAGAGGTCGAGATAGCTTCGTAACATATGACGGTATCATACAAGTAAATTGCATCATTTCTGCATGCGTAAAACGAAAAAAAATCATATTCCGAGTGCGAATGGTTAGTATTATTTTCTGTAGGGAAACACAGTGGAGAAATTGAGCCGGAAAGTTGGAAAAAACTATTTTATCGTTATTTATGGGCTTAAGGTAGATTGTTGAATTAGTCTTAACATCAGCTATAGTATTATGAAATGAAGAAAGCATTTTAATATTTAAAATATTAAAATGATTTTCATTTTCTGACAAACAAATTTTTTTTGCGAAATTTTCTATGCAGAAGTTTTAAAACTGTTTAACTCTCTTTTATTACTCTTTCAAGATTACAAACAGTTCACTGTAATTAAAGGTTACAATATCTTCTAAATACCACGATATGTAATCCTTAACTTTCCACAAGACGAACAAGCCAAGTTAATTTGCTTGGTAAATATAGTCTAATACTTATAAAAATACAATAATTAGAAAATCTATTTTGAACTCGGAGCTATTTTAACTTGAAAATTAAACATTTCTTTCATTCTAGAATATTTCCATTGCCCATGATTTTTGAAATTTTATGGACATGAAATTGGTATAATACCTTGCACAATTCCTAAACTTTTAGTAATTGATTAGATACCGATATATTTAATAATTTTTTTTTATTAAAAAATCTTACATGAGATTTATTTTAACATAATTACAAAAAAGACGAAATAAGTCACATACAAAACAGAATATAATAATTACAAAATATATATTTTATATGAAAATTCTATATAAATTTCAAATAATATTAAATGTTTTATAAAATAATCAGTATATAATTTTTTGTAAACAATATTTTGAATAATGGTATAGCAATATTTAGTGGTGCCCCAGATGGGACAACTGGGTGCAGAGGGTTAACTATAATTTACCGACGGATAATCATGGATTTTCATATTTCGAGTTTCTGCTAGATTTTCGGGGCCGCGGCCCCACTGTCGGACGCAGCGATCGTAAGACTGGAAAGCATGTTGTTTCGGAAATTTCCTTACAGTGGTGGCCGAAGTTGCCGGCAAAGTATATGACAAGAAGTGTACGGTTCGCGGAAAGTGGGTCGAGAGGAACGACGCGGCGCGGCGTCCGCGTTCGGCTGTCGCTAATTGAGCGAACGCAGCCGGCTGGGGCAACAGCGACCACTAATTCGATCTACTAATCGTGCCGCGTTTAACGTTGATCCGTTTACCCGAAAAGGGAGAGAAAGAGATAAAGCTAGGGAAAGGGACAAAGAGAGAAAACTGATACCAGATCTCGCGACGCGGCGATTTTTCGTTCACCGTCCCCGCGAAGTTCTCGACCGAGACGAAGTTATAAATTCGGCCCTCGGGAAAACAACTGGCAACAACTCTGGTGCACGAGCAAGCAAGCAAGCAAGGAACCAACCAACCCTGCCGCGTCATCCTCATCCTCCGAAACTCGGCCCGGTTACCACGAACCTGGGAGAGTTCGTAAATGCATCCATGCACACGTATTTTATGGCCAGCTTTCTCGGTTTCCCGTCTCTCTCTATCCCGTTTATTTCTCTTCGATCTCCTCTCCCCCCTCTCTGTCTCTCTCGCTCGCGTTCGTTTTCTCTCTTTCCATTGAAACTCACCGATACCACCACCGTTATCAGGAATAATAGGAGAGAGAGCGTGGCTGAGCGTCGTACACGCCGGGATATTTTCGCAGGATGGATTCTTTTTGAAAATACTTAAAACTTCGGCGATTTGTCGTCCGTGCCGAGTCGAACTCGATAAAGCGCTAGGATCCATCGCGTCGTGTTACCCGACGACGAGACGTTAGAAAAAGAGCAACACGAGGAAGGAAACGAAATGGCCAATCGATGCAGAGCCCCGTGTCGTAGCCGAGGAGATAAAGAAAAAGATGCTGCAGACGGAGAGGACCAACGAATTCCGTAAGAAGGAGCGAGAGACACGGTGAGAGTGAAACGGCCGATACGAGGGAAAGGAAGAACAAGCTGAATCATTCGCGAAATGAGATAGACGGAAGAGGTATATCCAAGGACGTGGAGGGGGAAGAAGGCGAAGGAGAGAAAGAGAGCAGGAGAGAATCCGTGGAAGAACTTAATCACATAAAATCCTTAAAGTTCGCCCCGGTGCGACGCGATGCACTTTGATCGCAGAATTTATGTCCGGGGTGCAATGTACCACCATTATATTCTGTGCTCGTCGGTGCGTGCCGTGGAAAAATTCATCGTGGAGACGCGGAGGCGGATTCGGTTTCCCCATTGATCGGCACACGGTACGTGGGGACACGAAAAGAGAGTTGTTTCCTCTCTCCGTTCGTCATAAGAAAATATTATTCTTCCGAGAAAAAGCCGATGCCACCACGAGCCGTGGATTCCAGGCGAGCGTGGCCACCGTGCACGAGGATTTCGAGTAGATTTTCTGCAAACCTAAACGTTGGGGTCACTAAACTCTGTGCCTTCGAAAACAGCGTTACACGGTCACGGTAGAACCTCGATACTTGCGCGTCAGGCTCGTCTATCGCGTTTCGTCGACACGCCGCACAGTGGACGAGAAAGCAATCTTTGTATACAAAAATCTGCATACAACTTAGTTTTCCACAGATTCAATTGAATTTTTTAAAAAATGGTCGTGAAGGTCTATATTTTAGATTTACAGTTTAAGTTTTGCGGTTTAGGGTTAAGAAGCGTCGGCATCTTAGCTGGGACATGTAAATTTATGGTATGGGCGGATGAAGTATCAGAGCTATTGAGTTTTGTAGATAAGGATTCTTGATAACGATTTTTGCGCAACACGTCATCAAAATATAGACCTTTACGAACATTTTAAAAAAAATTTCAATTGAATCGGTGGTAAACTGAGTTGTAAGCAGATTTTTGTCCACAAAGATCGCTTTCTCGCCCACTGTGAATTTTGTAGATAAGGATCCTTGATAACGATTTTTGCGCAACATGTCATCAAAATATAGACCTTCACGAACATTTAAAAAAAATTTCAATTGAATCGGTAGAAAACTAAGTTGTAGGCAGATTTTTGTCCACAAAGATCGCTTTCTCGCCCACTGTACGCCGTACGAACTGCACACGATAGTGAGAAAATAGGGACGTAGTAGGAGAGGCTGTTCAGCCAGTAACTTGCGGGCTGTTTCAGCCAGTTTCGCGCAACTACCGAGGTTTAACTGTACTCTGGTTTTCTAGGCTTTTTTCGCCAATTCATTATAGGTATTTTTTTCAAGTAAAATAATTAAAATTACACAAATTACATATTTCTTTATATATGTATTGTATATTCTGAAAGACATTTGTTAATATATACACATTCGATTACTAAACTTGAGTTGGTATACATCAGACAGGAAAGGGTTGAGGCATTCAGGGGGGATTGTAATAGTGAACGATCGAAGCGTGCCCGAGAATCGGTTAGGCGTCTCCGGGGTTCGATAGCACGTAGATACGTATAACGTTCGTTGAAAGGAGTGATTGCAGCGACTTTTTCTGGTCCGCAGCTAAAGTCAGCAAAGACAATGAAAACATCTCGGTAAATCAGGGGAAAAGACCGGTAAGGAGATTAGTAGAGCTTACAAGGCATTACGATGGGACGAGGCGGAAAGAGGCTGACTACAGTCATCTCAACTTGGAAGCTGGCTGACCTCGCTTTGTCTTTTTTCTTCTTGCCTCCTCTTCGTCGTTGTACTTGCCACTTCCTCTTTCGCTTTCTTTTTCCTCCACCTACTTCGTCTCGCTCTTTACTCTAGCGACTTCTTCCTCTTCTTCTTCTTCTTCTACCTCTTCTTCCTCCTTGTCTTCTTCTTCTTCTTCTTTCTGTCTCCCTTTTCCTCTTTCCGTCTCTCTTTCCCTTTCTCTGTTACTCTAAGAAGCTGCTCGCGCGGAGTTAACCACCCATGAAGCGGCACAATATATCTCGGAGATAATTCGCTTGTTAGAGTCGTACGCCTTTACATTAATCCATCTGCTCGCAGTCTTTCTTGTAACCGCCTCTTTTGCACATGAGCAAGACTGGGAGAACCAGGATCCTTTGCGGCGTCGCACACTCGTCGCCGCGAAAAATTACCGTCTCAATTTAGCCGCCACCGGGGGCTACATCTATTCCGCTCTCTGCCTTTCCGCGACTTCTTTCCCGTAATTTTATGGAACGCTCTAGTGATGTAATAATACGATTTCGGTGGACGCTCCACTTAAACAAGCCCCACCGCCGCGCCGCGCTCCACGCGTAAATTATACACTTGTTTTGGAGGACTCGCGAACTGTTATGCCCCTACTAAAGTCGATGCACTTCGCCGGGGGGGCATTTAAAACGAAATTAACCGACTTGCGAACTTCTTGCTGTGGCCACCGGCGAATTGGCTCGCGATCGTCCGCCGAACTAATATTTTCAATCCCTAGCCGAATCATTAAGATACTTGTGTAACTGGTCCAAATTTTTTTTTCGAAATCTATAAAACCTTAGAAAATACTCTCGCAAAGTTTCATGCTGAAACTGATTGACTGATTCAAATTAGTGGGCACTCGATAACTAATTGACTGACCATGTTCAATGAACGTTTATTTTGTTTCTTACACTTATATTTTTTATAAATGTTAATATTACACTTATAATATTTTTCAATTTACCTAAAAGGTTAAGAAAATAGCCTGCGCTCATCAAATAAATATGTGTGCAAAAATTCTAATACAACAAGTTGAATAGAACTGTTTTTCCGATAAAACAGAGTAGAAAAACATGGTAAATTTTTTTTTAACTGCATAATTATTCTCTCGAGTGGAGCAACGATCAGGAGGGTATTCTGAAAACTGGCCGAATTTTTCGACTGTAGAGCGAGCCCGTAAATGGCTCGTTAGCTGGTTTTCCCGGTATCGTCGAATTCAAAGAGCGACGAGATTTCGTGGCTGTTACGGTGAATACCTCCATGGTCGAAAGGAAGATACGTTTCAAGGCCCTAAGGTAACTCGTAACGGTGTGCAACGCACTTGTCGTGATGTCGATGCAGCCGATACCACGGTCCGCCTGTCACTCGGCCTCGATTGATCGGTTCTCGCTTTGCGTTTCGATCTCTCTTCCTTCTCCCTTTTGTCTCTCCGTCCGTCCGTCCCGTTCTTCCGACGTTCTATCTTTCGTAACAGTCCGTTCACTCGTCGTCTTCATCGTGCTCGGTGGTGTTACCCCCCTTTATCGTCTGGTTTCGCTTGCGCTCCGCGTCTCTCGCTCTCGTCGATTCACTAATTTGATATACGAAAAGCGGCCTAACTTCGGAACGATCAATTTCAGTTCAACAATATAATTATACCTCTGAACGCACGATGTAACATCCGATGGAAACCGTAACGGTGTCCACCTCTTCCACGCGACACTCTGAAAATGTTGTAATGTTTTAATTATGCCGCTCAGTTGTCGCCATGGGAATATCTCCGCGTATCCAGGCCCAATCAGACATTATGGCAAGATATATGGGCTGTCGTCGAGTGCGACGATGGAAATTAATCTACTTCCGAAGGTAATACACTAATGTCTCGATATATGTGAATATTTCAAATTTTCAATGTCGTTCACATTGTGTATAGACACTAATCTTCGATCCATGATCTCTAACATTTTGACAGAGATATTTAATGACAAAATTTTTTTTGTTACTAATGAATTTTTTACCGGAACTTTTACCAACATATTCGCAATGCGTTTCTGATTAAAAGGACTCCAAACACGACACCATTTGGATGTCAGGAGGAGTAGAACCTCTCGTAACCAAACTAATCAGAGGAAAGAGGTGAATGCTGTAAATGAATAGATTTGGATCTTCGTTGATTTTAACAATTAATTAACAATTCGACTATCATCGGTTCGGATAATCGAGGTTGGACTCAAAATTGTATCGTGTTTGGTCTCGTTTCAATCAGCAAAACATGACAAATGTTATTAAATAAATATTAAATAAATCAAGTACGTCTTTGTTTTCGGCAAGCTTTTAAACTATAATGTTTCAAATTAGTTGCGGTTAGCATATTATTCAATGAAAGCCTGTTTTCTCGGCGAAGAATGCGAGCTCGAGTTCAGCACTTAATAAACAATCGTTACACCGCAACATTACCGCGACGTCGACCGCCGCAACAATACAATTGATTCGAGAATGACCTGAAGCCAGTGTTATGCTATCAATAAACGTGGCAGTCATGCACCTGCACAGACTGGCTGGCAACGGTAGCTGGTGTGCGCTAGCGAAACGCGTAGGAGGTTAGGTGCGACAACGCGTCCAGATTATCGGGTATTATAGTATGTTAACACCGTGAGAGAACCGAACAGTCACAACGAAGAGAGTAGAAGCAGTTTATGGCTGAGAGTCGGGGGGTAAGCGCCAGGATAATGTCCACGATCACGCTTCGCATCATGGCGCCGATACATCGACACTATGCTTTCATCTAGCGATTTGTGGTGGTGCAATAACATCCTCCGCACAATGCATAATTAGGTTGTGTTATTCCAGGGGCTATCAACGTTCAAATCAACTATTCTACAAAAGCGTACTGACGACAGCTCTGGGAAAAAATCAATGTATCATAATCAATACATTTTTAAATATTTTAACTGTATACGGAAAATCTGCAGTCTAAATATCAATTTTATTTACAGTACTAGTGGTCAGTTGGTGTATAAAATTATTCAAAGTCGTGTAAGTTTCACGAAGGTTTGAAGACTTGAGTTGCGTTTTCATTTACGACTACGAAGGAGACATCAAATTATTTTCAGACATTTTGAAGTTGATCGTGGAAAATGGAAAAATGTTGCACACAAGATTGTTTAACAGTCAAAAATTTTGTATCTTTAAATTTTCCAGGTTTCTCCTAACAAATTGCCAAAAAATGATCTTGCAATTTGGTGGCAATGTTAAAGGCACTCGTGTCTGAATTTTGAAGTTGCTCGTGGAAAATACATACAATTTTGCACGGGAGAATGTTCCTAAATGTGAGAAGAATTTGTTTATAATACCGAATCGTGTCTACTTGTATAATCAAAAATTTGGAAGCTTCAAACTGTCCAGGCTCCTCCTAAAAAATTAACAAAAAAATAATCTTGCAATTTGCTGTGGAGCTGCCCTTAAGAAGTGGTCAATGAGGTGGCAATATTAAAGGCGCCAGATAATAAAAGGATCAGAAAGCTACTCGGTGAACACGGTCGACGTTGAATTACTTAGGAGAGGTCCTCGGTTCGTGAAGTGTATCGACACCGGCCAATCAGACTGTCCAGAACGGAACAAGCTGCCACCAGCCTTGCCAAGGCAACTTCCATAATCTGATTGAAGTTGCTCGATGGCTAATGAGCAACGTCCTCGCATTCCATTCTCACCTTTTTCTCGCCCCTTACGCGTGCCATTACACGTACACGCGTTTCGAACGGTTTCGAAGCAGATTCAACCCTTCTTCGCTGCTCCTCCTCCTCCTCCTATTCCTCTTCTTCTTCTTCTTCTCTTTCCATCTTTTTTTATTATGCTACGACGAGCACAGGCCGATCCGTGTCGTCAAAGCTGCGATACGAGTACACGCTTGTACCAACAAAACGGACTGCGAATATCAGAGAGCCACGGCTTGTACGCACTCTCTCGAAAGATGAAAGATTGCCAGGTTATTCGTGTTACGAGAAAAACGAAGACGCTGTTCACACGTTTCGACTTGTACTGGCCCTGGCCCTTGAATTAGGACCACCTGAACCTTCCGGATTTCTCGACGCCTTTACAATTGTTAATACCTTCAAAAGCTTTTCGGTATGCTGCAACTTCTGTGAAACGCCATTTCATATTCGCTTTGTACAGTAGAGCCTCGATTATAAAAAAGTTAATCCATATACAACACGTTGAATCGTGTACGTCAATACAGATTCAAACGAACGTTCTTCTGCTTTTAATGAGCTACAAATTACAGTATTCAAAATTCTCAAAAAATAAAGACCACGATGACGTTTATGATATCTTAAAAAAAATTATGAAGCTTAAATCCCAAGCTTAGATTTATGACAAAAATATAGCAAAAATATTCAGAGAGATTATAAAAATTCTTAGGTCCCAAGCTTAGATTTATGACAAAAATATAGCGAAAATATTCAGAGAGATTATAAAAATTCTGTTGCGTTAATTTCAACTCACTAAAATTATTCAAGGAAGAAATAGCTGTGTATATAGCTGCTGTATCTTGCAATTGATGCAGACAATTTTGCTTTTGCATACAGCTCGGCAGGTTAGTCATGAACAACGTGAACCGATCTACCAAATTTTTCCACTCATAGTTCCCGTTCGCCTTCCCGCAAGATGTTCCAAGTATAACTTGGTAATCTACATCGGAGTGCGAGAAGCACGCGACCGTTTCCTAGTGGTCCGCCAGTTTACCTAGGACTAAAGGCGACATAATTTGCATCCGGCCGTCGTTGCCGGGCTTAAACGAATCTCGAGTGAAATGGCCTAACGATATTAAACCTGTCTGTCAACAGGGCTGTCGAGATACGATCGCGGCCGAGGGTCGTAAACGACTGTGGCGCACCTTTGTAACTTGACCAACATCGAACACGGTCTCTCGTCGATTTGTTTTACGAGCCATTTTGCCATATTTCGCGCCCTCATCGTTCTCTCGTCATCTCGTAATCGCAGTCATCATCATTATCGTCGTGATCTTACGTCCTCCACTCGGGACTCCTTTTCCTCGGCGCGACCTCTTTGGAGGTTGGCTGGCGATCACAGGCTGCATCCTCTTCCGAATCGCGATTCGCAGCGGGTCCAAGTATTTCCACCATGATCTCGAAAGTCTATGCTTTAAGATGTTTAAGATCATAGAAGACCCGATGACACGAATTATTTTATGAAAATAAATTGTGAAGCACGTTCAAAGTTACATCGAATTAAAAAGTTCTAATTTGATGGACAGTGCGTTATGCACAATGTAGATTTTCCAATCTTGACAAGGACCATTAATATGATTTTTTATTGTGGTATGATATTAAGATTGTAGATTATTTGATTAAAATAAATCTTCAAGCACATTCGAAGTTACATCGAATTAAAAAGTTTTAATTTGATGGACAGTGCGTTATGCACAATGTAGATTTTCCAATCTTGACAAGGACCATTAATATGATTTTTTATTGTGGTATGATATTAAGATTGTAGATTATTTGATTAAAATAAATCTTCAAGCACATTCGAAGTTGCATCGAATTGAAAAGTTCTAATTTGATAGGTAGCGTGTTGCTCAGAGTGTAGATTTTCGACGCTCGACAAGTCCTCGAATGAGAGAACGATAATAACTGTAATGTCCGTTTACTGCCGCTCGCGAGTAATGTTTATTGTAACGACAACGACGGATTTCCATAACCGCGTGGCGTAATGGCACTAGGTGCGGGCTCACTCGATCATTTCGGCACTGTTTCGCAGCTCTACATCTCGTCTCCTTTGCGTATTACCAAGTAGATAATAACTGCGTCGCCTCGGTATTACAACGTCACGAAGTAATAGCTTCTTGTATCATTTATTAAGTCCAACCTAATCAAACACGATGCTAATTACGCGAAGAACCCTCATTCTTTCACACTGCTTTCGAAGTCTCTTTCCAAAAATAAACACAAAAATGATTTACAGTTTTTTATACAGTCGTTGTCAATTCTACGAATTGAAATTCGTTTGTTGTATTATTTACTGTAAAATCAAAATAATTCGTTCGATGAAATAAAGATTGAAAATTCAAACGATTGTCAAAAAATTTGATTCTCCTGTGACTACTATTTCAATATTAAAGTGAAACACAGTAACCATCAGATTCAAAGCATTAATAAATAAATCTTTTCCATTGTTATAAATGACCGAACCAGTGCGCCGCGAATAAATATTTCTACTATCGTTAAGATAAATTACGATCGAGAACCAATGAATTAATTATAAATAAATATATTTATATCTATTCCTTCCAGATAGTTAACAAAGACAAACATGCTTTAGACAGGTTAACCAATTAAATGAATTCGAGGAGTGGTAGAATAACGGGTCGCATAAAGTTAAAGCGGTGAAAAGAGTGGAAAAGTTAGGGCCGGAAGCTGATTGTCTCCATAACGGCGACAAATTTGATTGTTCTGCGCTAGTTCGTTTAACTAGCAGCGGTCCGATCGCTAACTATCGCCGAGGGAAGCACGAAGGATCAATATTTGCGTGGATGCCGAACGATTTGTAACAATTACGAGCTGATCTGTGAGAGCAGATAGTAGCGTGTGGTATGGCAATAACCCTATGTCATTCCGAGCCTCAGACACGAGCTTGTCGAGTAACATGTTGTAGGAGAGCAAAGCCTCGGAAACGTTTGGTGTCCGGTAATCGTGTTAGCGTGTAACGGTGCCACCCCATTCTCATCCCTCCTATCGCTATATCCTCCGTTAAAGCCACGTACACCGTTCGCTGGCCTACCCATGGTGATCATCGAAACACTTTCCGTTCACCGATATTTTCTAATCAACCCCACGACAGAATTACAACCGGGACACGCGTTCCGCAAATCTTCAGAAATGTGCAAAACGCCGTATACGTCGCTGGATCGTTCCCTTTAATCTTTCAACGGCCCCCCTAAGAAAGTACTACAAGATGATGGTGAATATTTCAAAATACATGGTGCTCCACGCAACTTGCACAATTATAATAACTTCCAAAGTATGCATTGCACGAAAAAGTTTTGTATACAGAAGTTGCGTGATCTGAAAGGTCATATTATGTAGTGTATTTATTTTTTTTTACAGACGGAAACGTTTCATTAATTGCACTTTATGTCGTGAAAATTTTCTTCGCGTAATATCGAGTTAGAAATTCAACCTTATCACCGATTTCCGTAGGACAGCGGTACGTGTACATAAATAAAGTGAAATTGCTTTAGGTCTAATAAAGGTCAATCTTTTTTTACTCAGAATTCGACATTCTTCCATATTTTCTTCCACCTTAAAAAACCATAAATACACTACATAATGTACTCCTTTGGACCATGCAACTTTTGTATACAAAACTATTTCGTGCAACTCACACTTTGAACGTCTTGTATACTTTCTGAATAAAAGCTAAGAAATTAAACGAAAGAAGAGAATTTAAACTATGGAGAAACATTCTTATGTAAAAATCTACATTACGACTGGCATGGAATCGTCAAAAACGCTGGCTGTCCAAGGGTTGTGTTCGACGAATAACTGATTCGACAGGCAGGGAATAAAATTGTCGAAACAGTGTTTAATTGTCAGTGGAAACTGCGACTCGTTAACAAGAGAAGAAGCGAACGAGGAAGTAAGAATGTCGGCCGACTAAAAATAATACGAGAGGAGGTGTAGCAGCGCGCCGGCGAATAAGGGAAAGAAATGTTAACGAAATTGATTCGTGTATTTTACCGTCGAGTTTTCTGTCGATCGGAATGCACGATAGGCGGCAAAACTGGTCGCACACCTCCTCGGCACCTTTCGCAATCCTGTCGATCGTTTGCCTTTAATTCGATTCGGGGAAGAGCCGGTATAGGCTTGCACGCGTTTAACATCGACGCTCGCAGCTTTTTCATCGCGGCGACAATTTTATTAGTAATCTCGCGAAAGACATCTGCGAAATTTCAGGCTTCCTTTTATGTTGCCATCTCCTCTTTTCTCTCTCCGAGTCCTTTTAAGTGGAGACAGACTCGTGCTCGAGGCGCCATGCCGCATAATGGGTTACATAAGGCAGAAAAATTAATCTCTTCTAGTTAAATACCTTCATATACATTTTTTAAAATTACATTTCCGTAATTGCAGGAACTATTTAATTATCAAGAAAATTTTCAATGAATTTTTTAATTTATTGCAAAGAATTTACGAAATAGTGGTATTTTAACCCTTTGAAAATCAAACGTTTCTGCCGACCTAGAATATTTTCATTATCTATGATCTTTTAAATTTGGTAGATACGAAGTTGATATAATACCTCATACAAGACGTAAATATTTAGTAATTAGTTAGATACCGACATATCTGATAATAGTAAACAATATTTTAAATACTAATATAGGAATTTTTAGTGACGTTCAAGAAGCACCACTCGAGTGCAAAAAGTTAATATTGTACTGTAGGTAGACATGACAATATTTCGTTCCTACCACACTCTAAATCAACTGACAAGATTTAATTTCCTTAGGGTCGAACACCCTTTGTAAGGGTAGTTTCTCATTCTGATGAAGGAAATAATACTAGAACGATCCTCCGAGGGTCCCACAAACGTCCCGCTTATAATAAATAGCGCATAAACAACAGCAGTATGAATATAGTCCATGTTTTCACCGTTTCGCATAACTGTGCGGCGCCGATTGTCGGCGAAACTCTCGCGAATAACAGTGAAACACGAAACGTATGCAATCCTAAAATAATACTGCACCCATCTTGGAGCTCCTCCGTCTCTCCCTTGCGTTTCATATTCCCTCCCGTTTGCTGTTTTTTCGCCTGCTTATATATTAGCTTCCTTTTGGCATGATGCGTACCTTCACCCTCGTCATATTCAACCGCGAGTTCCACCTCTTGTCCGAGAGACTCTCCTCGTAGAGCTTGAAACATAAGACAATGTAATGAGCTGGTCATTTGCCGGGAAGATCCTTTGATCTCTCGGGCTCAGCTGAGGTTACCTTTCTCCCCTTCTCGCTGAACACCTTTTCCCCGAATCTCTTTCGAAGTACGCCGTCCTCCGAAGGATTTAATCGCTTCGCCCTTCCCCGCGATCCTCGACATTTTTTCCATTCGCACGCTGGAAAAAATTCAGGTTGAACTTATCTCCTTCGAACAATCAACCCTGGCATTAAATAGTCGATCATGATGACTATGATCGTCAACTATGATCTTACCAGACAGCGGATCTTTACGCTAAATAAAAATGTTCTTCGTTAATACGTTAAATAGGTTGAAAAGAATTTAACAGTATTTTCTAATTCTTCTAATGTTTTCACCTATATGTTCCTCTTATTGTATACCGTCATTGCTTCCTAAATGTATATCAATCGAAAGTGAGATCGTTGAAATTGAATAAAAATTGTAATTCGACAGGTGGGTGCTTTGACGGAGTCATTTAATATTTTCCATGCATTTCTTTCTTTAAATCAAGATCAATGAAAATCTGAATTCAGAAAATCAGAAATTTTTTCAAATCAGAGTTCATTGATCTTCGCGTTTGATAAGAAACGTCCATTTCGAACAGGTGCAGTACTTTTTGTAAATCGAACAATCCGGAATAGAATTTTATGAATTGCATAACGATTCCAGTGCATCTCAAAGATACACCAACGATCGCGTTGAACGTTGACCGTGGAGCGTTGAACAAAAGGGAGTAAATCAATCGTTGAAGAGCACGATTCCCGGCGCGGTGGCGTTTGATTGGTACGATGGTTTCGCCGAGATGTCTGCGGAAGATTATGTTTTTGATACCTTCCCTCGTAATTAATATACTTGGCCGTCAGTCGGGAAAGAATGCCCGCAGATATGCTGCGTTCGCATGTAACAAGCATGGAGAGGAAGACGTTGGCGGCGTCTAGTTCGTCGGACAAAGCTGACGTTCGTTCACGAGCTGTGAAATTGAATTCAGATCCCTTAGAAGACTCCCATGGCTGCCAGCCGATGGAACATGGGTTGGCTTGGGGATACACGCGTGCATGCGCACACGTGGCACATAGTTTTATCGTATGAGTCGCGTGTTTCATGGGGGTTGCTCGTCCGGAGGGGTGACAGGCCCAGACCCCCATAGCCAGCGTCTCGACAGCACGGTTCCTCTTCCAGCACTTTCGAAATTGTAAATTAAATTCCGTCGTCATACTTTCCACGGATTCGTCCTCTGAAGACGCTTCAGCCCTTCACTGTTCATATTCCTTTTAACCCTCATACACTCCTCAGAAATAGTTGCATCGAACAGTCTAAGATCATATACAGGGTGGGGCGCCACATTTTGCCATCTTGATTTACGTCATTATTATACTGATTCTGATGGTACATTTTTTTGTAGGTGAACGTGTAAAGGACATATGAAGGTCATGAATGTTTTTATAAATGGAATCATATATTTTTTATTGCATCAGCTCATGCTCCTTCATATTCTTTGCAAAAAAGTATTAATCTATTTGTGTAAAAAAATCATTAGTTTAGGAGATATTTTAATTATAATTTATTAGGAAATCTCGACTCTCTGGTCAATAATATGAAGACTGATGCAAATGGTCGCCACATTGAACCTTTTCTGTAAATAGTCATTATAATTAAAATATCTCCTAAACTAATGATTTTTTTTCTTGTAAAGAATATGAATTTAAAAAAACATTAATGACCTTCATATGTCCTTTACACGTCCACCTACAAAAAAATCTACCATCAGAATGTGCTCCTCTCAAAACAATTCAACTTCATCTGAAATATTGTTTGCTATGCGTAATAATAATGAGGTAAATCTAGATGGCAAAATGTGGCGCCCCACCCTGTATCTCTCATATTTCTTTTACACGTTAAATTGACTAATGATGTTTCATTCGTGAAGTCAGACAATAAAGAAATTTATCAAACACGGACAGAGGGAAATCAATTGTTTTACAATGTGGAAATGACGTGGATGAACTTTCACCCTGGTTGTGTTCACACTGTACTAAAAAAGTTGGCAAAAGAAAGATACTTTCTAATTGAGAGACCAGAAGTCAGCGGTAGCGCCGTCGAAATCAAAGGAGGACTGGAGTCTTAAGGTAGCTTCAGTGTTCGATAACAGATAGGGGAAAAGTTCGGCTTGGCAACGAAATATAAGCTCTCGATGAATCGAATGCGTGAGAAACCGAGCGGATACCCGTCATCGGCCGATGATTAATAGAGGGCGGCGCGATAGCGCTGACTGTCCTTAAGAAACAAGATTCCTTCATTCTTGCTTCTCTACTGTCTCCCAAGCATACACGGTGTCCCATAAGCACCTGACATGTCGAACCTCCCCTGGAATCGTTGGATCGCCGAGCATCGATCATCGAAAATATGTCAGGCATGCTCGATCAAAGTCCATTCTCTGCTCGGTGGTATCTGTGCGAGGTTTGGCCCAGTTCGGAATTACCCGATACGGCCGATTCATCGACAAAATGAATCATCGAATACTTAATTACTACATATGAAGTGTCTCAGTCTCAACGACGATCTGTAACAAACGTAACTCCTTAAATAAAATTTATTGGTCCAAGTTCATTGCAGTAATATTCTGTCTGCAAATTACAAGTTTACCGAATGATTTATGATGGAAACTGAATTCCTTTTAAGGAAGAAGATTATTCCCTTCTTTTTTCGCCATCGGGGAGTAGTGTGTTTATGTTTCCATTCAATTTTCTGCTGAATAAAGATCAAATTGAATTTTTCTTGTTTTACATATCAATATACCATTTCTACCACAATATACAATTTACATATCAATTTTCCATAATTAGACTAGGATTTTCAGTCTATTAAAGTTGTTGAAGGAAGAAAAGTTTCAAATTTTACCTACGAAATTTCGTCATAAATACATATAACTCAACGGTCTATTTACTATTTTTTATTTAATGCAATTAGAATCTCACGGTAGAGATTATTTTGCCGTACATTATTTTTCAACACATTTTCTATAATAATACAATACAAATTACATATAAGTAATCGTAGGCCAGTATACAAGCAGTTTTAAACATATATTCAGTTTTCTTAAATTTTTAACTCACAGGGATACAGAAACGTGCAGGTTATTTTACATATTTCCACCGTAGGTCTGGAGAGTAGAGATTAACGAATGAAAATTGAAATCAATAGAAGATTTATGTATGCAACGAAGGGATCCAGAGGAATTTCGCGAATGTTCTGCAGCATTGTGAAGATTTCAGGATCGCGACACACATAGTGGCACTCTCATTTCGATAATTGAGCCGAGCGAGCGTTTTTCGTTTCCGTCCGATGACCTCTTTTCTTCAGCCAGTGTCTTCGAGATGGAGGATCGAGCGTCATTTCGAGCCATCTATTCAAAGCCGCTCAGTCTCCCTTGCTCTCGCAAATTTCACACAGAAAGTGATTTATGATAAGCGTTCGTTTGATGGTTCGAGAATAATAAGCGACGGGATTATACCATGACGGGGAGGATAGTTAGCAGAACTCCCTAACTCCCTCGCAAATCGGAGATTGAAATTTAATCTTCCTTTGATAACCATTATTGCTCGATTATACCGTTACCGTCGCTGTCATCGATTTCGAAATTTCTATGCGCGTCCGAGTAGTTCAATTTTCAATGGAGCAATCGGATATGGCTATAAACTAGAGGATGGACTCGGTCAACTTTAATCGCTCTGTTGCCACAGTGCATTGAAAGATTGAATTCTATCTGTGTTGCAGGACGGTCCCCTATATGGGAGCCATGGACTAGCAATTACACAGAGTACATGGTACAATAGGGTGGCTCTTACTTTTGACTTTGAAATTTCTTTTACGGAGCCCCCAGGAATGTGCCAAATAAATGAAAAAAAATTGTACAAAATTTGATTTTCGACAACTAACGGGAACAATTTATGTAATTATAAAAATAAATATAAAAAATAATTATAAATTATGTATATATAAAAATTATAAAAAATAAATTATTAGATAAATTTTTTCTAAGACGCTGATCCCGAAAATGTTTAAGATTAAAAAATACATGGAATTTCCTGCAAAATAATCTGCGATTAAAAAGAAAAGTAAGATCCGCATGTCTTACGAAAAAAATGTAACAAGACATAAAACACGCAGCCCGTACAGATCTACAGGTTTTGTCTAACGTATTATTCGATTAGAAGATATTCGTGAAAAATGACTATACGACCATTAAATTAATGTTTAATTTAAATGTTTAAGCGCCTTGGGGCACGTTTGCCCGTTATTAGATCGAGCTCAAACTTTCCACAGATTTTTTGTAATTATTTGGAACAACTGTGGGGGTGTGGTAAAAGAAGTTTTAACAAAAATTTTGGACTAGAGTAAATATATAAGAGTACTTAATGGTACACTCTGTTGCACTTGGCTCGGAAAGAACCGTGTAAGTAGTGGTGTTGCAAGGTGCATGTCCCCGATTTGTTCGTCAGGAGACGCAGAGCCCGTGGCATTTGTCCAGGAGATCTTGACCTCGGTCAATTTGACCGTAGACCGGACCGGGGTCAGGCTGTCAGCGGCCGTGTCCTCGTCAGCATATATCGATCTCAATCGGCGCTACGCCGACGTTATCGGGCATCTCGAAGAAATTATAGGCCGCTGCTGGAGCCAGAGTGACTTGAGACAATGGTGCCCATCACCTGCCCGTTCCGAGAGGGGAGAAAGAGAGAGAGAGAGAGCACGCCCTGCCTCCCACTCGTTCACAGCCGGATCGTATCTCTCGTATCAGCTTCGACGGCTCTTCTTAATTGGTTGGTGTTGACTTAATATGTTTCAATATGCCGTCCTGTCAGTCGGCTCTATATCGCGCGCGTTCCTTTCTTTTTACAGATACGTGCGCACTCTCTCGCCTATTGAAACGCTCGCTGCGACGTAATTAATCTTCTTTAAACTAAATTGGTTTTAATATCGTTACGGTTCGCGGGCTCTTATTGTTCCGACCGGTGATGAAGTGTTACGTATTTGGTCAGGCGAAAGATGCCTGCACGATCGAAAGCGATCATTACGTACCCACGGTGCTGCGCATATTACTATCGCTTTACGTGAGTTTACGTGTTATCACTTTCACGATCCACAGAGACGTTTGTGAGGATAATTACAATGCAGTTGCACCAATTCCAACACAACTGGAGGAAGTATTGGCACAAGGTAAATGTACTTCAATTATGCACGACGACCATACAACAGCAATATTCAAGATCCGGCTTGGTTTCAAGAAGACAATCCTTGCTACAACCATAGAATACCAGCATTGAAGCACTTGTATAAAGTGAAACTGCATGACCAAGCCAGGAAGAGAAACGAAGAAGAAAAGTCTTTACAAAGAACGACGAAAACACGAAAGCTGAAAAACATATTACACGAGTAACATGTTTATTTAATACAGAGGAAATACTACAATTACGTGGCTCACACTCTATTACTTGTTTTCACACGATGTGATATAGTGATGCGAAAACTGCGGATCTTCGTGCAAAATAAAAATGTTCCAAGTCGATTGTAAGAAATTCAAGCTGCATAAACGGTCATTCCTTCTCTCAATAATTTCATCAAGCCAATATAATCGTCTTTCTCGAGTGAAAACTTCTTTAGACGCACCGCGTACGCAATTGCCGGGCAGTGAGTGAGTCTGATCCGTCACGCTGATGAGATGAAACGCTGTTCAGGTAAACTCCCATTATCATTTCGATCGTGCGGTCTTATGCCCACAGTATTGGTTTGTTTTTAACCGACTTGGAAAAAGAAGGAGGTTACTCAATTCGACCTGTATGTGTCTTTTTTTCGCTTTTTTTCTATGTATGTTCACCGATTACGCCGAGATGGATGGACCAATCGGTATGAAACCTTTTGCATCTTGTAGAGTATGTCTCCGGGGTGGTCCTGCTATAATTTTTTAAAAAAATTGTCTCTCACTCTTTTCTTGTCACAACTGCATAAAAGCCGCAGTATATGCGTTAATGCAGCGTTGCCACGTTCGAAATTAATTTTAAACATCCCTTTCGCTAAATAACGAACGAAAGCTACCCTTAGCCATTTCGGCAGTCGCGAATGTGCGACTCGAAACTGCTAGCAAAACCATCGCGAACTAGCATGAATTATTTTGCACAGTATGGTGCTGGAGAACGTGTCAGACGTGGCACTGGACGCGTTAAAATCGCGGTGTGTTATGGGTCCAGAATGAAATCTCGACGCTCCACACGTCTCCTGTTGTCACCAAGATAATAGCGAGCGACGAGCACAATGGAAACAGGAAAAGGACATGGCTCTGGTACGAATATCTCAGTGGAGCATACGTATAGGTACCCCGGGGGCTCTTGCACTCCGCGGGGCCCCTGATATACGCCATCGTAAACTCCACGAAATTGTGCCACAAGTATTGGCTGATGCCTCCATTAAGACGCGCTGATGTTATTACTACCGGGGCTGGTTCTCCAGGATTTTTGTTCCCTTTATTCGAGTCGGCCCGTTCCGTTTTTCTTTCTTTTCCTTTTGTCCTAGAACGTGACTCGGGTGTACCTGGTGTGTATTCCATGCCCCGACGGGGCAACGACACCCTTCCATTCCTTCTCGATCACGGTATACGTATCCACCAGATGAACCCGAGGGGATGGGGAGACACCCTTTCCCTCCTTCCTCTTTGCTCTTCCCAGCTAGCTTTCGCAGCTTAAATCAATCAAGGATCCCTGAGAAACGATCTCGGGCCGCGCGGTGCACGTGGAACGACGTCTTCC
Organism: Lasioglossum vierecki; assembly: GCA_028455595.1. Lineage (NCBI taxonomy): Eukaryota > Metazoa > Arthropoda > Insecta > Hymenoptera > Halictidae > Lasioglossum > Lasioglossum vierecki. The sequence continues at coordinate 9,156,116 of CM052336.1, read as the reverse complement.
GTAACGGCTGCTAACGCGCGCAATTTATAGCGGTGTAAAACGATAAAAATTGAAGAAGATTTCATTGACACGCGACCAACACATAATTTATTTTATTATGATCTCCCGATGCGCAATCGTGCTTCTCCGGTATGCACGTAGTCGCTGTGCTGCGAATCCTCTGTGGAATTGTCGGCATTCTATCCGGCGAACATTGGGCTCATTAACAAAATGGAAGAATGCTCACAGAATTTAAACAATTTAAGAGCATGCCCCTTTGCAACATCTTAACATTTGATCTTCAATTTTCTCGAATTAAAAAGTGGAGAATTTGTAAAATTTCGAGAACAATACTTTATTTTCTCGCTCCGTTGTTTCGACGAGGATAGATGTCGCCGAAGAAAGTTCGACGATAAGAAAATAAGTAGGATTCGTTCACACGAAGTGACAGGAGTTCGCAAATTGAATAATTGTTTCCGAGAGGCAGCGGTATAATAATCAAGAACAGAAGAATACGGGGAGAGAAAGCCTGTCGTCACGACTGTCCCGGCTCTCACGTATTTTTGTCCGAAGAACTATAGCTGCTGGTAGCAAGAAAAGCGTCGTCGAAGATCATCCGCGAGAAGCACAAATGCGAGGATTTTTTTCGGGACCGCATAAAATAGTTGCTCGGTTGGTAGTCGATCGAAAATTATGAGTTCCAAAGTCGTTTGTATTCTTAACAATGGTATTAAGGTTGAAAGGGTAAATTCAACCCTTTTTTGCGGGGACCTTAACACTCTCCGGCACCGGAGGAAGGGGCTTATTATACGAAACCGATCCACTGCGGCGCCCCTTTCAGAACTTCTTCCTTTTATTAGCTGTATTTCGTTCCTTGTAGCTCCGCCATCCTGGCATTCATATGCTAACGTGACTCATGGGGTTGTCTGTGAGCCTTGTTACCGTGCCCGGTGGTGTTCAAGCATCGGCGTGCCTCGTTAACGATACCATAAAAATTCGAATTCATCCCCTCGCTTGAGCGCCACTGACCCGCTAAGAGTAAGCCAACAGGCCTATAAAAATTCAATCCGGCGCAGTCCTAAAAATAATAACGTGGCGCTAGCCTATATGGTATCCTATAAACGTGCATTCACGTATCTGCACGTGCACGCATACCTGGCCTGCGGTTAGGCTCGCTTACCTTGTCTTCCTCCTCTTCCTTCCCGCCGTTTACGACCGGGAAATGCATTTTGATTTATAGGAACGCGGCTGACGCGCACTTTTCTCGATGCCGCGAATGCACTGCCAATTGCGATCTCTTACATTCGTATTACTCTTTTGTCTCTTTCAGTATTTCACTCCTTCGAAACTTCGGCACTGTTAACACTTTACCTACCTGAAGCGCCTATTAATAGGATTTTCAATAATTGTGCTGTAACAAAATAAAGCATAGACATTTTTCTTTGACATTACAATCTTAAATGAAACTATTAAATTATTTTTTTTTATATTAAGGTTTAATTATTAAGGTATATTTAGATTTTGTTGAAGTGGTTGATATCTTTAAGATATTCAATAGTGTTTTTTATATGCTTTTCGGATGTGAGGGCAGTGTTCTGGTTGATTCCAAAGAGTCATCGTAATCGTCATCACCGTAATCACAACTATAAATATTCTTTTTTTTTATTTTGCAATTAGAATCTCAAAGTAGAGATTATTTTGCCATACAATATTTTTCAACACATTATTATACATTAGATAATACAATAGAATTACATATAAATAATCGTTGGATGGTAAACAAGCAGTTTTTAAACGTATACAGTTTTCTTAAATATTTAACTCACAGGTAATCAGAAACGAGTAGGTTATTTTACATATTTCCATCCTAGGTCTGGATAGTAAGGCATTGCACGAGGGCAGAAGAAAAATATGCAGTTTTCGTAGTTGTCTGATAAACTCCAATCTCTGTTCATCAAACGTGGGACACTGCCATAGCACGTGGTCGAAATCCTGATTTTCATAACCACATCGACATTGTGGATCGTTTACTATACCAATTCGAGCAAGATTGTAGTGTCCTGATCTACATCTGCTTATCGTTGTGATAATCATATAAATATTCTGACACGATAGTCAAATTAATTTTATACACTTCACTACTTAACATTGAAGTGCACCAGACAATGTATAACAGTGGCCACTTTCTTATTTTTCATAAAGGGTCGCCAGCTGCTTGACATTCAGCACTATTTCGTATTGTAAATGATTAATTTCTGGAAACGTTTCTATACCGCATACCAACTGATATCAAATTTTCCAAGAGGCCCCATAATTTTTCTTTACGCGGTTCGATGCGATAATTATTATTTCACCATGCCGTCGTGTTTATGGAGTAGCGAGCGGCCGCGCTCTGTACATCGGTCTCGGTGATTTACTGCTAATTATCGTCCGGTGTGAATCCGCTGCTACCCCGGGTATATACGTATAGTGAGAACCGATAAGTGAACGAGTCGGAATCGCCGCGGACAAGACGGGTACGCGTCGTTTCGCAAAAATCGACAAGTCGACGTCGTGCGGCGCGCGTTCGTGCCGGGTTACAAGCGGCTCGCATGCGGACATCGAGAGGCAAAAAAGGTCCCGCCGCCATTCGACAGACCCCTTGCGAACACTAAATTATTGTTCTTGTACCGCGGTGCCAAAATGTTTACAGCCTTTCCGTGCGGAAGGTTCGCGAGCGCCAACCGGGCAGAACAGATCGCGTAGAAAACGAGAGAAAAACGGCCGCCGGTTAATATACTGTTACAGCAAACGTAGAGAAACGAAGGATCCTCGTGTAAATAGAATACGTACGTCGTCGACAGTTTTTCTCGATTTCTTCGTTTGTCCTGGAAAATTACTCTAAAACAAATTGGTCAAGCAGTGGATGGAATTATTCATATTTAAAAAACGAACCATACATTTAACAAAACACATTACGTGTAACACAAACAATGTTCAATTGTCAACTGACAAATTTTCCAAAGAATTTTCAAGCAAATTCACTTGATACATTTTGCACTCTCACATGTTTCTATTTCATACTCACCACACATATTCGCACACAAGCAAGTATATAAATTTTTTCATAACTCGACCAATTATTTTTTCGATATTCGAAAAATCATGGAGGAAGAGTAAGAATCGGTACGTTCCTGGGAAATAAGATTTTTGCAGATCATAGCAACTGCGGTTTAACTCGCGGTGCTCAATCGGCGAGATTCTAAAGCGAGGAATGCATAAAATTTAAATGTTTCCCGAGCGCTGCGCACAGAGAAGCTAAATTGTTTTTAGATTCGCCCGTTGATCGTATTTTACGACGGAATCTTGTAAAATTCGAACACTATACAGGGGAAAATTGCGGGACGTATCGCGTTACAGCGGTGTCTTGATGGTGTTTTTAAAGGATTCGAATAGTACTCGATCTCTCTCTTCCCCCCGGCCCCCCTCTGATGATAAAACAATGCGCCGAACGTCACCGGGCTCTCCGTAGGAGGATCATAAATAGGTGCTTCGGTCAATGAAATGGGACGGTAGCCATGCAGATCCGACAATAATGTCGGAAATTTACAGTCGGTAAAGTCCAACGGGGTGCGAGAATGTGAAGGTGGACGACAATGCGCAAGTGCTGAAGAACGGTGCGAAAAGGAGTATATCGCTCGTAAATAAAGGCGCAAGGTAAACCATGAGTTGCAGCTTTCTTCGGGAGGTCGTTCTTTCCTTTATCGTTATACAGTCATAAATAAATCGAACTAGATATCTTCTTCTGTCCGGTGCATCCCCTCGCACCCGTTCTCGTTCTACTCGTTTTCTACCCTCCTAGTTTATTCCGCAACACTTTTCCACCTATGTTCTACGCTTTCGCGCACACCCCTCGTCCATCTTCCGCTTCCGTTTCTCTTGGTTGTTCTTTAGCGTTCTTTATTTCTTTCCTGTTTTCCTTGCTCGCTCTCCTCGACTTTTCTCTTTGCGAGTCCTTCGCCGCTCGGATTTTACTTCCCGTTCTTATACACCACGGACTTTTAGCGAAATTACACCGCGATTTTATTAACCCTCCAACGATATTTACTAACTGTATAGAATTCAAGTTTCACGCTGTCGCGTCTTTGGTTTTATTTGCTTCTCGATCAAGTTTACGGACTGTGTCGGTGACAGTATGCTCTCTGTCACTCGTATTATATTTCATTGTCTTCTATCTCGACGTATCACGAATCAGAATGTTGGGATCTTCGAGTTTTCTCGATAAAATTTCTGGAGGAATATCGAGAATCGAAAACAGCGGCATTTCTGAGTGTGAGCGTGTGCGAAGATGTGTCGAATGTCTGCTGTCTTTCGTATGATGTATCGAAAACTATCAGTTGTCTTCTGTACGTGAAAGAGAATTGACATGAAAAAATAAAGTATTAAAATCCTTCATTTCTGATGTAAAATAGTCACTGTTAGTCTTCCGTGAACCTAGCGTTAAGTGTTCGTTCACCGGTCATCCCATGCTCCATCAAAGGCCGCGCCGGTTTTCTTTGAAGGGCCGATACGTAGATATTCGTTCGTTCTAAAGACACGCGATCTGGGTAGGATCTTCTAAGGGCAAGCTAAGAGGAGGACTTCCATCCCCGCCCAACTGACCCTTCGACCTCGAGACCCTCAGGGGAAAAAGGCGCCGACGCGCCACTAAATAAGCGCCATGCACGTACGCTGACATGTGTACAAGTACTATACACATGCTTCGTCCCGTTGTCGCGCACACCGACAACCGTAAACAAATACGTGTGCGCGTATGTGTCCCGCGCGTAACAAACCGTAAACCGTTCCACCGTATATTACCATACACCTATGGGTTTATGGAGCTCGCACGTTCCTGCGCTTGTCATTTTTCTCACGATGATAAAATGCCTGAGACGAAGCCGAGGCATCGATGGCCGCCGCGGGACTAATGGCGATCAGCGAATATTCCGAATGATGTCAGACTGAAAACACGATTCCTCCCCCATACGTTCCACGGTGTAAAGATGTATTTTCCCGTGGACCGTTTTGGTTTCACGCAGCTGGTCAAATGATCACAGTGACGAATTTCCTTGGAAGAATTGGAAACTCCTGTTGAATGTATCTGTACCGTAATATAATCTCATTTAATGTACCGCTTCATTTCAATATAATCAGAGATTCATGCACTTCGATGCTCCCAATTTGCTTGCAGTTGCCTTGGCAAGGTGTCAAAATCTCTCCACGGTCTAGAAATATGAAATACATATTTAATTGCTAAGCGCAGTCATTCGTATCCCGAGATAGACAATATTACGTACGATATTGCTAATCAAATCATTCTTAGCATTCGATGATGCTATTTTATGCATTTATTGCATAAAAGCATAAAATAATGCGTTTATGCAATATTTCATATTGCATTAAATTTTATGCATATACGATAAAAATGTGTAGATCAAATAGAAAATATTTAAATCATTTTAATATACTCTCAACTATTATTTCCATTTTATTAAAATTATTTAGAAATAAAATCACAAGACACTGATTTTTATTTTGAATAAAAATCCGCTGAATTTCCTGGAAGATAAACTGTTGACCCTCTTTTTCGAGCTAACGCGAATAGCACACGATTTGAGCCAGCTGCTAGAAAATTAGAATTTAGATGGAATATTGGCCAAGGTGGGTCAAAATGGACCCAAGTAGCGAGGGTGCCTGTTTCTTGAATTATGGCCAACGGATGAAATTCCAAGCATACAGATATCAAGACCGATAAAACTGTAAAGGAACGGTCTCGGCGCGAGAGCTACTTCAATTTTCATGTTTGCGTAACAGTTGCAGTTGGTCGCATAAATGAATCGCATTTCGAGAAAAGGCGTGGTCATCGTTTTTTGCGTCTGAAATGGTTCAAAGTTCAGAGAGGGTGGTTCACGTTCGGCCGTGCATGCAAATTTTGCGTTCCATTTGACGAACAAAGGCGCACCTTCGCCGGCTACGTATTGCAAACTGCATAGAGAGTTGCCAGACCAGAAACAATTAAGCTCTTGGTTATCTTCCGCGACCACGCGGCCACGCGGTTCGGCCCAATCCCCAGTGATTCTCATTTACCTTTTATACCGCCGCATTGTTTTAGATCTTACAACCTTTTGTGTGTGCTCGAGCCGCCAAGGTTATGACCCCCAGAGAATGGGAGAAAGAGGAATTGAAACCATTGCGTGGGTGACTCGCGTGATTCTTTCAACGAAATGCATCGTTGAAATGTGCCGCGTGATCTGGTTAGTTAAGATGCATCATACTTCTTTGTTCATCTATGGATCAAAAATATCAAGCAATAGTTCCTCGCAAAGCTTTCCCTTTGATTGGAAGTAGAACTTTCATGTATAAATGACGATTGAAATTGATTTTTAAATAATTAATTATTTAGTTTGCCGATCGTAATTTATCTTTCGGATATTATGAATTTTTATTCTCGGCGCCACGGTTCGATCATGTGTCTACGCATTTTTCTACTACAATTTCTATGAAATTGATTTTTGTTTCTAATCATTTCTTCGCGAAATCTTAACGGACATGTTTGTGACATTTTTCTGATCAGAATGAGACCAAACGTCATTTGGAATATGTACATATACCGGTTTAAGACACAATTCAGCGGAGCCTCCATTATCCGAAATTATATCTGAATTTTCAATTAAATAAAATTTAATTAAAAAAAAAAATTGAAAAAATTGTACTGTTTAATTTAAACCTATTTAAAATTGCAGGTTTATCGGAAATTCTTTGATATTATTCAATTGATGGTTAAAAATGAGTGGGTGTGCTGGGAAAATCAGTACGAATGATCGCATCGGACGTAACTCACTTCTAAATGACTCGTTTTACAGGAACAGTAATTTTCGCGCGCGGAATATAATATTAGGAATTTATCCCCGGCAATATCGATGATGGAGGCTCAAAAGCGACAGTTATTTATACACCACACCGATAAACAGATGCGAGTAAAGTCGTATTTACGAGCTACATTGATCGATATATGGCTTGGCATGCTCGCTTCGAAGAAACCGACAGACTTTCAACCCTTTCAGTGTGATATACGTGCACATGGTGTTCGTACATATTTATAAGACAGTCGAATAGCCGGGCAGTTTTCGGCTGTGGAGGGACCTTCATAGAAATACCATCATATTCTGTCAAATTGTTTACCCACGGAAGCCTCGAGCGTCAACGCCCTCCTGGATTTCAGACTTCATTGATACTCTGTCGTGGATTAGATCTTCTTTAGGACTCGGTAGAACCCTAACACCGAACATTCAATAATAAACAGTTTAAACCTCCGAAGCCGAAGCTGTGAATTGTCCTGTCACTACGTTGCACTGACACGTGCACACAAACACGTCGAACAAAATCGAATTACACTTAGCCTCTTACAAGAATTTATACCTCGATCCTGGGCTCGAATGCACAAGGTACTGGCACTGTATAAAATGCCGTGATACATCTAAAATTTATTTACAATTTACATTTATTTATTCTTAAAAGAAAAGAATAAATTGTAAATGTATTTCGTTATTATATTCTGCTAAAATGGATAGAAATTAATAGAAATAGATCTAAAATTTATTTATAATTTACATTTATTCATTCTTAAAATTTAGACTGCAAATCTTTATGCGAAATAAAAATTGTATAAAACAGAATTCTAATCAACCGAAACCAACATATTGATTTTTCAAAATTCTTTTAACCTGTTTACTGTTCTAGATTGCACTTTTTGTCACGAACGCATAATATCTTCAGTCTAGTAATTCATTATATCGCTGAAAACTGCATCCTAGATGAAAGCAGTATGGAATGGAAGATGCACGTTGTAATCGTACGAGTATTCTTTGT
>CM052336.1:9116154-9148147 GCA_028455595.1 Lasioglossum vierecki | reverse complement strand
TAACGGAAACCTTCTTTTTAGAAACATTGGGTGCGTGTTAAGCACTGGATGGGTGTGTGTGGTGTCAGGCTGGCATTTTCCGCCCCCCTGTTTTCTCTCGTATCTCGACAGCGTCAAAATGTAAACAAACGCCGCACCGACGAAACAGATCTACGTTGCAGCGGAGCGTTCAGGGATACGGAAAATTCAATACAGTATTCGCGATAGTTTTTTGCAAATATCTCGAAAACTAAAAGCGACCCACCTATATTGGAATAGAAAAAAGTTGTTCAAAATGTCAATATCTATAACATATTTAAATTTCATCAAAATCGGAGAGGGCAGTACTTTTCTATATAATTACCTCCCTTTTATTTAGCAGTTTTGTTCATGCTCTTGCTCTGTCGTGACACAAGTATGCCTAAAAATCTGTACTCAAAGAAGATTTCAATCTACACGTGTCTACTAGTTGGCCACAACCAGTTAAAACTGTCCTTATCCTTTTAAATTGTACGTAACAGCCTAGCCAGAAATAGTAAAAATTTACACAAAAGTGTCCACTGACGAAGAATCGAAGATCATCAAAGTTCATCCAAAAATATCACATTTGCGACTCTATATGAATGCTTATCTTGATCAGCTTTATCACCGAACGTCCACGTTGTTTCATTGAAGAATGATTAACAATCGGTTGAAGTGGCGCACGGACACACACTCGGCCTTTTATAATGTTGCAGAGTTATTACATCTCGGTTCTTCGAAATCCAATTAGGCGTGAAAGATTGGCTCGCGAACGGGAATACAGAATGCGAGTTTAACCGCCAACTGCCCCATTACTGGTAAATCCCTGACAAACGGACATTGTCGGAAGTGTCAACGGCTTCCCGGTCGTATAATCGAATCAGGATGAACTGCGACCGGTACGAAAGAAGAGAGAAGAGATTTCGCCGGGCTAAGCTGATTAACTCGACTGCCGTTTAGCAGCCGGTGATTGAGACTCGTTGTGGATATCTGCGCTAACATAATGGACCCTTTCCTGGTCGGTTTGTTCAGCTGGGACACCGTACCTGCCTCTACCTTTTTTGCTAGTTTGCATCTCCATGCATTATTTCGCCGGGGCGCCCGAGTTTCTACAGGCCGACTCAAAAATGTTGTACTCCTTTGAATGGTGTGATTCCTCTGGTCATTTCAGATAACTTTTTCCTTTACGAAAATATTCTCCGCGTTGCCTGAAGGAGTTATTAACGAAAACACACAGGCCAATCGGAGCGCGGCTACAGCAGACAGATTTCGGCTGGCCGACGTACACGCTAAACGTGGCATTGGCATTGGCCGAGTCGGAATCCGTCCGCAGCAACCGAGTTCTGATTGGTCTGTGTTGTTCGTTGACAACTCCGTAACAAAGCCACTGAGAACATTTTCGCAAAGGACTTTACTTTAAATTTATTTAACTATATTTAAATAAAATAATTAATAATAATAACTTATTTTGCATATTAGCTTCAATAATTATTAGAAAAAAGAAAATTTTTGAATAAAAATGAAGAAAAAATTATAAATTGATTATTTTATAAAAAAATTTAATATTATTTGAGGCTAATATTGACTTTTCATATAAAAAATTATATATTGATTATTTTATAAAATTACAATAACTTCCCTATAGAATCGGGAAGTTAAAAAAATTTAATATTATTTGAGGTTAATATTGTATTTTCATATAAAAATTATATACTGATTATTTTATTAAAAAATTTAATATTACTTGAGGTCTAACTACTTTTTTAGGTTTAATGAGGTTTGACTACTAACTAAGGACTAACTACTTTAAATGACCTCGACAATCATCTCCTTCAAGAAAACACAACAATTTTGAGATACCCTGTATACTTTGCTCAAAAGTTGTGCTAATGGCTGGGCCACATAAATGAATTCTTTTATGAAAGAAAATTCGACACATATTTTTCTCGTCTTCGTTCTTGGGCTTTTTCTGTGATTCACCAACCAGTTCGTTCACTGTCAGATTTTGACTGAACGTCACGCAACGTTTTCGGTAGTAATAAGAGAGAGCTTTACGCAGAAAATGGCGACGGAACGAGTAGTCGCGCGTCATCATACAGGAATTTTTATCGGAGACCTACGAGGAGTCATCGATGACAATTGAGGGCGAGGAACACCGGCGCGAGCGAGCGCCGCTCGTTCGTGATAAATATAAAAATGCAAATGCGAATGGAAGAGGCGCGGTAGACCGTGGTGGAAGCAGCCCGCGATCGTAAACCGGTGCGACGCCGCGCCGGTGAAGACGCGCGAGAATTGCGACTCAAACATAATACGACTGTAAGAAGGACGAAGAACTGCCGGTTGGTTCGGTGGGATACTCCGGACTACCGCGTAATCGGAGTTCAAACCGGATTGAGGGTGCAAAGCGCGTCATCGCTGGAAGCCCCGCGTCAAGAAACACTTTGTGCGCCATAATAGTGTAGATTGTGTAGAAGAAAGCGCGTGCACTATAAAATCGCAAGAGCAAAACAACTCTTCCTCGAGACGGTCGTACCACGAGACGCACAACCCTGACAATGCATAGGACAATGTTAACCTACGTACTTTTTATTGATTTTTTTACCAGTTGGAAGTTCATAAGTTGTGTAAACATTTTTGAATGATCATCCGTTCGGATAATTGAGGTTCTAACGAATCGTATATTGAACAAGTAAATATGATCCAAATGGCTAATGCGTGGTCTCATTTTAAGCAGCAAAGTATTAGGAACACGTTGGTAAACCTGTCATTGAAGAATAATTAAATACAAGAAAATTTTATCTAATTTTGTATCGTGTTACAGAGATAAATTGTGTATGAATATCGTGCACACTACTTTCACGCACCGAGTCTGCAATGGATAAGCGCACAGTCTTTTACAAAATTTGTTTCCGAATATTCCATTGTCATCCAGTTCTGAACTATGTTGAAAGTTTCAAGTCTCTAGCTCGTCGGGAAGTTAGTTTAAAATCAATTGCAAGATTTGTACGGAACAGACAGGCAAGAAAGCGAGCTAATAAAAACGTGGTGAAATATCCTAGAAATAGGTGTTTCCACGAATAGGAGAACAACTTGTGCAAGACGTTTCGAATTTGCGGTCGGATCGAAAAGCTGCTGCCTCTCGTAGCAGGTTTCCCCGAATCGAAGGAAAAATCGAGTTTTCGAGCCGAGGGCAAGATATCCGGCGGAGGGTTGTACGAAAGAGGAGTATTCTTAGAGACAGCCGCGGCCGTCGATGCCCGTATTATTCATAGGAACCGGCATCTATAGCGCGCGCGGCGTGCCAGTGTACCCGGAGGTCCGTGCACTCGGCGCCGATCGATAATCGATGGAACAAAAAGTTGGAATTTGTTTACAGTTTAGTAACCCAAATCACGGCGGTGGCGGCGACGGCGGCTCGCCACCCTCTGCCATTCTGTTCCCCTTCGAGCCCTGCGTTCCCCTCTACCGGGGGCACACGAATATCCCCCGTCGGGCGTCGTCGTCTCCGACCAATGCGGACGCTTCTTTTCCTCCACCGTCATCATCGGTACCAACATCATCGCAGCCGACGAATTTCACCGACGTTCACCAACGTCGATGGCAAGACTAACACCAACGATAACGTAAACGCCAACGTCAATCCCCTGGGGTATCTACCGATATATACCGGGGCCACTACCACCCGGAACGTTACCACCACCACCACCGACGAGACTGCCACCGACGCCGCCGACGCCGACGCCGCTACCACTACCATTCGGCCACCACTACCATCGAGAACGGACCATCCACCTCCTCGCCACTGGCACCGGGTACTCGTATCACTTTATTTTTCCTCACTTTTCCCTCCGCCGTTTCGTTCCATCAAACGAGTTTGCCGAACTACTTGCCCATACTGGTCCCGAATGCATTTGTCAAACGGTGAAACAAATTGGTAGACAGCTCACAAATACCAGCTCGGGCTCGACGACCACGTAAACTGCTTTTGACTAATGTGTTGTTCATCCGACGGCACGGCCCATGTACTCCACATTCGACGAATTTTATAACAACTATTTTTATAATCCTGGAGACGCGTCGCCTGCGTGGCTGTTCAGCTCTCGATCGTAAACAAAGGATCTTTATACCTCAAGCTTTGTAAAGTTAGTATGACTAGGGAGTCGTTTAGGGTCAGAGTCGGCCATCTTGACCTTTGTGTCCATACCAATAATTTTAATTTTTAGTGGTGCCGTCAAGCGAAAAGGGTTAAGGATCTTATGACTGTTAATGGTTCACGCTAATATCGTATCGTCGATGTTTATTCTCTCGCCAGCAAAAATGATCGCACTTTCATTGTATTATCAACGAAGGATTTGTAGATACTCAGTATCATATAATACCGCTCGCAGCGTGTTTTTTTTTATACACGTATGTAGAAGATTACCTCGGTTTCAAGGCTCTCGTTACTATGAAGGAACACCTTTTTCGTGCATGATTTATTGCATTCGACGTCATCCGCATCGTGATTATCGTTTCATTCAAATTTTCGAGTGGAATCCGCTGGATTCTTGGAACAATCGGAGTATTACGTGAGCTTGCCGTTTTTTTGAAGATTTCTGTTCAGACGGTATTATATAGGGTGGCTCTCAAAAAATTGACAAAAATGATAGAGAAAAAAATCATATCTCATTATGTTCTCTTGCGTCAGAAACGTACTTTACTAAAAGAAGTATCCAAGCTCTCGATATGAATTGTTGGAACTAATTTATTCTGACAAAAAGATGTCGAATATCTCGCGAGGCATTGACATTTCGATGACCTTGGGTTTAACAAAAATTTTGGGTTACATTAAAGAAATAAAGTGCAGTTACGCCTGGTGGATGTATCGATGCATCCATATAAAAAAATTAACCCATAGAAAGAACGTATTATGAGATGTGATTTTTTTCCTTTATCATTTTCTTTTCAATTTTCACTTAAAAAAAGAGCAGCAACTTGTCCCAATTCCCAGAATCACCTTGTATAGTAGCAGAGAGGAGAGCTATAAGTATTATTTTCTCGAAGTCGAGATATCAGCCAATTTTCGTGGGTCCAGCTTACGTGTGGCCTGTGGTTTTTCGGGGAATATCTTGTTGCGTAAGAATTAAATACCGTGACCGATCAGTTTCTTGAAATTCTGTTTTATTATCTACAAATTGTTCCGAAATCACTGGGATCCAATGTGCTACGCACAATAATCACGAATTTTGTTTTACATGGATTACCGGTACAATCTCGCTAAATACCAGATTTGAAAGCGTCTAATTTAATCGGAAATCGTAACCCGCCTTATTGTGATTCTTATCTGAAATTCAATTGGATGATAGGTGTAATACGCGTTTAATTCTCGTTTTGTGGAATTACTCCAAATATGGGCTACTCGGTGATACATTCGTGAAATGAACTTCAATTTCTAGTTATTCAAGTCGGATTTGTAATAATAGGATCGACACGTCTCAGAGATATGTATTCTGAAATTAAGTTCATCGATGGAAGCATCGATAACAATCAAATGTCTGTGGAAATAAAAATGCGAATGAGACAAACAAAACCCGAAGAACGTAGCATTGTTAAATATTTGACTGGAGTTGTATTAGATCAACAGAACGAGAGCATTCTATTCTTTCATTCGGAGGTATTTGACCAAACATATTTATCAATCCTAACAGAGATAGATGAATGCATTCCTACAATTTTTTCAAGTAGTTTGAAAGACAAGAAGAAACAGAGTGTGACACTAAAAGAGTTCTTGAATATAAAGGTCTACAAGAATAAATTAATTAACAGATGACACACACAAATAAATTTCATATTTTATTAATATAAAATTCCTCATAAAACCACAATTTAGAAAATAGTGTATCAATAATAACAACACTTGTTTTGCCTTTAGCTTTGTTGTGTACAAATACCATCGCATACAGAGGCTTGTAAGAATAAATTTGTTAACAGATGACACACGCAAATAAATTTCATATTTTATTAATATAAAATTCCTCATAAAACCAATTCAGAAAATAGAGTATCAATAATAACAACTCTTAAGATGACCCGACTACTTCTACGTTTTAACAGGCTGCCTACTGAAGCAATCACCCGACGAGAGAATCGAACTGATTGAATTTCGAAGCTTTCGTATAACGTTGACATGGCCCGTAGTTTCGATAACAGACACTTTACGTTGGGATCGATTGAAACGAGGCTTACGGTGTGAACTGTAGATACGAATGGCGAATGGCCGATGGCCTAGGCGTTGGATTTGATGACGTATTGACTGTGGTCCGTGTTTACCGGACTCGGTGCGACGGCCCTGCGGCGCCAAGCGTCGAGAAATGCGGCCACCTTTGCGATCGAACATCCGACGGGAACCTACGCTCCCGATTGATCGATCCCGTTTTTTTCCCTCCTCTCCTTATTTTCCAATTTCTTAGTGTCCCTGGCTGTGATCTCTGGATCTCTTGCCTCAGCCATTTACACCTGTATCTACATCTTGAATATTGCAAATTTTTATGTAAAATCATCCATATACAATAAATTTATTGTACAATTTACTGTAGCTAGCCAGTATTCTACTATATCGAATCGCATCGTGTTTAGTCGCATTTTGATCGGAAAAGTGTCGCCATTACGATGACAAAGGTTTGATTTAAAAAAATTTGATTCAAGAATAATAAAAATAATAATAAAAAATATAATAATAATTATTTAATTAAATATAATAATAATAAACAAGTTTCCTCAACGAAACAGCGATGATTCCATTGGATTTGCATCGAAGCAATCCTTCCGATATAAAATGGCGGCGATACGCGATTCAAATCGTTTCAATAGCAACGCAACTGATCACGTATCTCTGCGTATACACTAGAATCTTTATCGATGGTGGCGCAAGACCCCGTCGATGGAAAGACTATCAGAGGGGAAGAACAAGTGCCAAGCGTGTTTAGCAAATAGCCGAGGGATTAATGTTTTATTGGCATGACGATTGCAGTCGTTATCTGTGACAGACAAATAGGAATGCGCTCCTTTTCCGTGAACACGGGAGAACGGAATGCCGATGGGTACCACCCCACCGGAAGCCTTCAATCGATGAGTGTTCTGCGTCTCGCGCAATTCAACGTTTACATATTTGTCTCCGTGTGTCGCCGGTGCATTCTCGAAACCGTGAGGTGTCCTCGAAAAAATGGAATAACGGATTCAACGAACTCGCCTTCTGCGAGCGGCATATTCTTACCGATCTCCGTTTTCCAAAAGATCTCTCTGCCGAGAAATCGAGTCTCCATTAATATTTACTAATCGATAGACTGCGGACCTTTATGCATTTACGAAGAAATTGACTGGGTAAAATATAAAACAGTAAAAGGTTAGAAAAGCCGAAAAATATTGTTATTATGTTTTCAATGTAAAAATCTATTAAGGGATTAAATGAATTTTGATTTAACTCCTGCTATCTACAATCGCTGCAAAATAGTTCTATTTTGATATGAGGTTCCCAATTTTTCTTTTAACAATTATCAAAATTATTCATTTGTAAGATTTTGATACGTCAATATAAATTTCTTTTTCTGATGCAATTACTCTGCTCATTTTCCTTTTAAATGTGAGACTCTCAATTTTACATATTTTTTTTCTAAATCACTAGAACCTCGGCGCAAACTATTTAATTTGAAGAAAATCGTTCAGTTTTTGCATTGGCGTGACTATGACAGGTGCTACACGTCATGCAGTTATTGCTTTCTCATCAAACATGTTGACACGATCGCGAGCTTTAAAAAAATATACAAATGCAACGAAAAAAGATGTTCTTGTTTGAATTCAATTTTAAAAAATTGCTTATTTAATTTTTCTGAAAGAGATATGCACGAATTGTTAATACGAAATATTTGTAGAAAAATTGGCGTGGACGTTAGCGTTTGTTGAATGTCTTTTTTTGGGCGATCGGTTGGAGGTTTATCGGATATCATTTCGATGAAGAGTACATCGGAAGTAATCGGTAAGGATGAATCCTCGCCATGACTTCTGGTTCTAAAGAACGGCGAAGAAGTCGGACGAGACCCTTATGCAAACACTTTTAACCGGACATTCTGGGACCATTCGAGCTATATCCCCACGGAGAACATTTCTCTCGACCTCTTCGTTGTAGCCTCTTTATGTTTGTCTACGCTGGTATTTGTCCGTCGCATTCCACTATCGCTCGAATCACAGCGTGGTTATTCAGCGAGTTGTCGAAAAGCGAAATTTCACGTAACATGCGCCAGGATTACCTTAACTGTGTTCTAATATTTCCAAAATATCGCGCATTAATAATCACTAGATCTTTGTGCAAAATAAAAATTGCCCATCAGAATTTTAGAAAATGGGGTAGCATAGAAATGTGTTTTTGTTCTCAATACGATTGACAGGATGAAAATTGTATAACATTATTTTTAAGTTCTTCAAATATTTTTACTCTTTTAAATTACACCTACTCATTTCTGAAATAAATGCATAGAATCCGTTGTCAAATAATCACACTGTGGACGATTATGCAAAATAAAAATTGTCAATTGCGAGAAACAAGAATCACATAGTTTCTTTCTTTCTTCAACCATTTTCTGATCTTTCAATTTTTCTACTATTTTAAATTTCACTCGCTCGTTTCTGGAATTTTTATACGAAGTTGCAAAAACGGTGACGAATTACGCTTACGACAGCGAGGTATTCTATATTTTTGCGTTATCTAAAGCGGAACTCGCTTTCTTCATCGCAGAGGCACTTCCTTTCCTCGATGGACAATCAGGCCGCACAGTAATGTTCCGGGAAAATCAGCATCGTTCGTGAGAGTCACAAGTCATCGGCCCCGTTTTATGCAATCCGGGAAGTACATATGTTGGTACTGTGAGTAACCAACTTTCTATTGCGATTTTTCTTAAATTGCAAGATGATTGAACAGTTCTTCTTCGATCGACAAGTATTTCGGAAAAAATATATAAATACTTCTAAAAACCCATCAATTGCAATGTGGCTAAACCCTATAGTAAATTGTAACGAATTCTCCAACATTAAAGAAACAATGATTCACAGAACCTTGTTGAAGCAGTTGCTTTGTAATTAAGTTTTGATAATTAATATAAGTGTATACAATATCCCCCTACTATATTTAAATCAGATTACAAAAATTATGAATCGATATTAACGCTAAGTTCAACGCACACGAATGCAGAAAGTTCGCCAGATAATTACTAGTTACGGTGCTCGCAGAATTTCTATATAAACACGGTACTGTATTGTGGAAAAAAACTTTGGTATTTTATTCGAAACAACATCCAAGATAAGATAGTTAATCTTAACCATGGTCGATATTGTCCGAACGTTGTGCCGGGTTATCGACAATGTGGAACATTTGATGGCATTACAAGTAATCGCTTAAATCATCCAAGACCGAGCCGATAAAAATAATTCAATCGTTAGATAAGCAACTGTATCGATCAGCACCGAGTCAAATTAATTATAGAACAACAATAAGACGATCGATCAGACTTTCGTGGTGTGCATACAAACGTATTCGTCGCGTATTTTATGTGAGATTGCGGAATCAATGTTACATCCCTAGTGCGCGCCAATCAAGAGTTTATTGCAATCAAAGTATAGTGAAAATCCTTTTGAAAATGTATGGCTATTTTACTACAGCATCCAAGTGATTAAATATATGTTTTAGATAAAATATTGAAAACATTAATGAGTGAAATACGTGGAAATAATTAAAAATAAAAATGTTCCAGTTTATTGAGAACGTATTGGCGTCGCTTTCAAGAATACGTGATAAAAAACATAGGTTCACATTAAAAATTTCAATTGCAATCTCTACGGAATATTAAAGAAATACAATGACCGTGTACTCTCGATATAGAAATATCCTAGAACTTTCTTCTGAAACATTTTTTCGTATCACGTATAATTTTCGAGTACTGGAATTTGGTCCAGAAAGTGAACTTCTGAATGCACTGTGGGTCGTGTCCCGTTCGGTGGTTGCTCCCGAGCGCTCGGTTTTATGGGCAGTAAGATCAGGTTGATCCTCGATTAAATGATTCTTAGGCACGGCTTACGCGAGCCGACTCGATAAGACAGCTTTGCGCCGACACCGTCACGGTGAGTACTCGGCGCTTGCGTAAAGAGCCGTGTTAAGTCTTCCGATTAAACGCGTACGCATTCGCGTGGGCCAGCCTCATCGACACGTGGGCTGTAGCGCGCAGACACGTGGACTGCTCCGTAACCTTCGATCGACGATGGACCACGTGCTTGCACACCTCTTTCTACGCTATATGTATATTTTTTTGTTTTTAAATTCAATTTTTAAAATCAAAATTCAAATTATATACATAATTAAATATATAAATAAATTATAAATATGTAATTTATTAATATATAATAAATTATATATATATATATAATTTATTAATATTTATTTTATATATTTTTTTATTATTATTATATATTTTTTTATATTTTTTTTTATTTTATATAATATATTATATAATAAATAATATTATATAAATAATAATAAAATTATATATATATAATTTATCTCTCTTCTATCGAGACGCAGACGAATTTTCTCGAAAGAAAAGCCTTTTGTTCAAACCACACTGACACGTTCATTCTTGAGAGATGATAGCGACCACCGTGCATCGATTACTTCGCAGAACCATTCAACACGCGTGTTTATTGTTACTCAGGAGTTTCCTCAACTGCTTAACACGTTCGCGTCGATGGCTCATCACGCGTCTCGAAAGAAAGCAAAAATCATTCTAATCGACTCGGTGCTTCTTTAATTAGCAGCGTTACGGTGCAGTTAGACTCCACAAATCAAAGACGGCGCATTAGGCAGTATCGTTTAGTTTATCAATACCCAGCATTCGAACTAATCTGATAAAAATTACGAGATTCCACAAACCGAGACCTTGTTGACTTTTATTATTACACGAACACCAGCGGAGTCATTTAAAATGGGGCATCGTATGTTCACTTCTCCGATAGTTGTAGTGTTAATTGTCGTTAATGGAGTTGACCAACACTGTTCTCTATATTGTTTAACAATCTTTTTAACACGTTCGCTGTTATCATTTACCTCTTTCATTTTCATCGTTACAATGTTGGATTAAACGCAGTATACCTTCTGCATGAAATATTAAAATGTCTCAGCAACTCCACGATTATTACATATTTTGTAATTTTAAGTGACAGCATGAATGAAATTATATATATAATTTGACTGGTGAATATATTAGTAAACTATAAAATCATGAACGTCGCAAATGTATAACGATGCACGTATTAGAGAAGCCTATTAGCATGATTCGTAATGACTGGTCTGCATCAAAGAAGAACTGAAAAATCTTAATTCAGAAAAGATTATTCTTGATAGAAATTATTGGACTACGTTCCAAACTTGTTTGTATTCGACTGAATTCCTGTTGTACGATTGACCACATGTGAAAGCGTTGTCCACGCCTAACGTGTGAGAGCATTTTCGTTATCTGTGCAAATGCAAAACGCACTATAATAGTTTCGGATCGAAGCACACGAAAGAAGAGTTTATCTCCAGCATATTTCACCGGTGCGTTCGATTGGAAACCGACGCGATGCAAGCGCACAAAAAATGCACCGTATCTTCTTGTTCGGACGAATGCGTTCCAGTCATCCCATTGTTTTGCTTTCATTATCAGCCGGTAAGCCGTGTTTGTGATTTGAATTCGCGCGAACGCAAAGCCGTACGACAATTTGTCATCAGTTTCGGGTATTTCCGGCGATATATATCGAAAGTCGACGAAACAGTGAATCGTTCTCGCATTTCCGCGCATTCGATTCCTCGAACAATGTTTGTTTCGAATCCTCGGTTCTCCGATTCTATTTCATCCATCGCATTTTCGTGACTCGCGACGTTAAAATTTTTCACGAGGTACATTTTCTTCTAAACAAATTGCAGATAGGAATTTACCGTGAATTTTAATCAGCGTCGATTTATAATAGTTTACATCAGGAATCTTTATTTCAATGTTTCTCATCACGCTGGAAATCGGGAAAGCAATCTGCGAAGTTAAATTGCTGTGATTAATTAAACGTCTTATCGATGGTCGCGCTTACGACTAATTAATTACGGATTCAATTAAGGATAATTATAATTTAATGTTCGCGCGGTCATATCACGCGTCGACAAATTAAAACGCATCCTGTTAATGACCTTAATTGGAGACGAGCAGTTGCTCGCGCGGCGACGAGGATGTCCAACGTTTTCGTTCAGCCGAACGTCCATACTGATGGAGGAGCACCTCCATAAAATTTTATAAAGTAGCTATAATGCGGCGGGAATGTAAGCGAAACGCGAGTCGGACGAAACGATGCAGGAACGTCGCCGGGGAAACGTTCTAAACCACGAAGGTAATATTTGCAAACAAGTAATAGACGTGTTAGGACGGTGCCTTTTGATAAGTGGCAGACTGTCCCCTTGTTGTTCAAATGGACGCGAATGTGTGAATGGATTTTCTGTTCGCAGAAAGTGCGGAGAGTTTCGCAAGATTTCCATTCACGACCGCTCTCTCGACGGTTTTTCAGTTCCCTCGCCGTCAATCATCGTCTCGACGAATAAAAACCGCGCGGGAATTCTGCGAAACAGTTTGAAATTCGAATGGGACAAGTTTGACGCGCCGATTTCAAATTGTCAGGCGAAAGCGTCGAACACCGCTCGAAATTAATCGCCGGACTCAACGAAATCATTGATGTTTCAGCTAATTTTACTTTTACTTTGATAAATTGTTCTTTCAATGTATCGCATATCCATAATGTTGTTAAAAGCCACGTTTTCTAACTTTCAAGGTCGAAAGTGTAGTTCTATGCTGATCATTGTTGCTTTCAGACATGAAACATAAATTGAAATGGACAAAATCTTTTCAGTATTGTATTGTAAAAACAAAATATGCAGTAAATACTATTTTTATTCTCGAAAATAATAGTGAAAATATACTACAATTTGTTTCCTTAACCAGTTAGCTGTCATTGACAAATATATTCGTATTTAAAAGTAAAATTTCAACATGTTTTGAACATTTGAAGGCCAAGACGAACAAATAAAAAGTATAAATAAAGAAAAAGATTTAAGGTAATAGATAAAGAAAAGAGGTCGCTACTGTTAACTGGTTAAAAAGCTAGGTTGAATTTGAAATGTGTGCATTAATCGAAACAAATTTTTGGGACAGAATAACACTATATTATTATATTAAAAATTGAATAAAGTCATTATTACTTATATGTATTTTCTCTTTTAATCATTTTACAAATAAATGTCTTTAAATTCCTATAATGTCTTTTTACTTCTGCGTCAGACCCATTCGGTTTCGTAACGAGTGCATAGAATCTGCAGTCGATTGTTTTTCATTTTGATGAATTTTTGATAGCAATGGCGACCGAGGAGGAAGGTATGAGCACCGCTGGTACGGCCACACGTGTAGTATTATTGTTGCAGAGTGGGTCTCTCGTCTGCGAATATGAGTTGTTGTTGTAAAGGCGCAAATGTTATTGCAGCGGAAAGTTGTGGTGTCACAAAGCTGCGGTGGGTCTTGCGGCATCCAGGCCGTTGTACGGATCACCTAAAGATATCATCACTGGCAAATACGTCTCCTTCACCTTCGCGAGAAAACTCGCTAACAATCCCGCCTGTAAATTTGCTATGGGAGAGACGCCGTTTCGAGTAGCAAGTTGTTACATTCGACGTCACATTCTTGCGGTTACAGGAGCTCGAGTTTCACGCGCAGCATCCTCGAAGCTTCGTCAACGACCGAAAATCGCTTCTTTGTCAGTTCCGCTGTCTTTCAGTACCACAACTTCATTTTGCGCTGACGTTGCTCAATTATCAAGATACCGTTGGAATTCGCCAGTTTGCGAGAATGTTGAATTAATTTAATTGCGAATATGCATTGGATTGAAAGCTAAAATTCAGGTATTTATTCATAGATTTATTCAATTCCATTCTGTTCTATTACTTTTTTACATTTTAAATACCTTAATCTATTTTCGATTGTTAATCTGAAAACGCTACTCAAAAAACATCACACTGGACGCTCCAATAATATTCTCAGAATATTTGTTTTGATATATAATAATTTTATTACCAAGCCTGGAATGCAAGTTTCAAAATATATTATAAAACGTACAACATAATTCATAGTTTCTTTCTAAAATATATTACTGCTTTCGAAAATAATCCTCATTAATGCATTTCCAATATGGTGGGTTAAAGATTTAAATTTCAACTGAAGTTCGTAACGTTGAAATTGCGCACAATTTGTTGAAATTTCTGTTGCGCCGTAAACGGTGAATTTCTTGTTTTCAGGTATCACAATGTTAAATAGAAAGCCGTTAATTCGTACGGGTGTCGAGAAACGAGGGAAATTGTAATGAATGGTGTCGCCGGTGAAAATTTGTCGGTTTCCTTCGACAGTCGTTTCTAGAGTATGTCAATGGGATCGAGGGAACACGCGGGGATTCCTGACAAATTTTAAGATTGACATAAGAATCCTTCCGAAAAACCGTTGGTAATAATTCGAGAAGCCATTCAGGACCACACAGGATCGAGGATATATCCATGGAGGGTCCTGACTTCTGAGATGAAGGTATACATATATACCTCTTGGCACGTTACGATGAAATAAAACGTGAGCGTACCTGGTATGCCTCCATCCACTTTCGAAATCCTCTCGTGGATCCTGCGGAACATCTTCAGCCGCGTCGTTATGTTAATGGGACGGACTATTATTTAATTCCAGTAAATTGCCGGCCGACCCCTAAAACAGGCGTAAAACCTCTTAAAAATCGCCACGGGACTTTCCTACTCCCGAATTCTACGAAAACCTGATATAACCGGTAGAATCGAACAGGAAATGTCACGTTCATTCTATTTCGGTAATAATGCCGATTTAATAATTTTCCATTTCATTTCACTTCGAGAAGACCTCCTAATAGCTTTATCAACATCGTCACAGATTTAGTCAATTATTTTTTGAAGCCATTGCGCAGAACACTATATTCAGAAAATTCATGATTTCCGCGTACCAAATATACAATACATTATTTTTAACTTGTTTTAATTATTCAAGAAAGGATGGCGATTTTATTTGGCTCCTGTTTCTTACAATTGATGCAAACAAGTTTTATTTTAAACCCAAATCTTTTAGATTAAATTCTTATACATTTCTATTCAGTCGAACAACAAGATTAATTAATTATTAAGATTAGTAAATATAATAATTCCACATGGAACGAAATGGAAGGAACATGGAATTCCCTGTATGGTCCATATACATATAGACCCAACATCCATTCTGCAGGTTAAATTGCATTCATCACAGTGCATTCATCATAAATTAAATTCTTATATATTTCTATTCAGTCGAACAACAAGATTAATTCATTATTAAAATTAGTAAATATAATAATTCCACATGGAATGAAGAAGTGGGAGGAACATGGGATTCCCAGTATGGTCCATATACATATAGACCCAACCTCCATTCTGCAGGTTAAATTGCATTCATCACAGTGCAGAATGGGGTGCAAATGAAATGTCCATCCGAAACGGAAGTTGATGCTGAAGAGTTGAATATAAATCCATAGCAGGACTTGTGCCTGGTGCCATTCTAAAAACGGTCTCCACACCCCAGCGTTCTCCTAGTTAGGTATTGCGCAGCGAACTCATGCGAGGGAGTTGAGTTACGTCGCGTCGTGGTGTCGCGCGAGAGCAAAGAATGAGAGGAGAGAAGAAAACGTATTAAAAGGATATAAGAGAGCGGACCGCGACCGCAAACTGATTAAATGCGGTCGCCAGACTATATGGCCAGACTACGCCGCTATACCACAGGGCTCATGATCGGTACCGGCCTCGGCCAAGCCACGTCACTTGAAAGAGATCCCCTATGACGCATGCATACTGTCCAGATTCTATTCCTTATGCCATAGATTCACCTGCGAAATTATTTTCACTAATGTAACAACAGCCTCTACAACTTTCAAGAATCTTGGGAGGAAACACTCTGTTTTCAAGGTGTAGCGAATGTTTTTCATTTTACAATCAATTTTATGAAGCTGTCGATTATAATTAATTTCTGTCAGTTTATAAACATAACGATTATTCTAATTTCGCGAAATTTTTATGCACATCCAAATTGATACAGTGCAATAATTACGTTCCGATATCTCAGAGTAAAAAAATAGTAGAAATGAATCTTCGGATACAAGTGAGGATTTGTATGATTCAAACATTAATGGAAAAAGAGTCGTTGACAGCGCAAAGACAAAAAAGGATGTAACGAATACAGAAAAAAGATTGAAAACTGAGACAAATGTATATAGTTACATTTACGAGATTTCTGTCAAGGAATGTGAACCATATAAAGATGGTGTACTAATTATTTGGTTCGTTCAATGTAATAATTCTCTAAAACACTAAAAGTTTCGACAATTGTGAAATGTGTCTCTAACCAATCGTTTTGACTGGTTTAGTAACTGTAATATTTTTGTATGCTTATTGTATAAAATAAGTCACTTGGAATAACAGTAATCGATGAATTCATTGCAGCAATTTTTGCGTACACGATGAGTGCAGGTATCGTAAAATAATTTACATGAGACAATCCGTTTTCGATGTTCCCACATTCGACTGTTCGCCCGGCTTACCTGTCCAATCAAAGTTGCACACACCAAAAAGAAGGTGCAGGTAAATCATTTATTTACTACGGCAGTCTATAATTAATGATCGTATATTTTTTCTTGGAATATTAAAATATCCGTAAGATACGTAATTATACAGTCGATTCTTTTTTGTTCATGCGAATATTTTAATCATTCTCCAAGGCTTCTCGCGAAGATATAATAGTTTTGGCACCGTTGGAATTTTAAATCACCGTTATAAATGTAACGTTGTATCTTAAACTCGATATTAAACATTTCATTTTATATTCTCTTAACAATAATCTCATGAATATATTACGACTGACAAAAATTGGCAAGAATTGTGTTGTTGTAAAGTTTTTAAATATTTTTATTTCGTATTTATTGTAAAACGATCCTGAGGCTGACGGCGACTAAATTTTTTCACTTCGAGCGTCAGAAAGTGACGCACAAAAATTAGAATTTACATGAATATCTGCATTTCCAAAAGTTTGCCCGGAAGCTACGAATTCTTGTCGAAGCAATCGGGACACGAGGACGAGTTTCCGAGCAGGTAAGTCGCAACGAAAGTGACTGACTGATGCATTCACTGCAATCTGTTACCTGTTGACTTTGTAACAAATAGGGGTCCTGACACAAACTTGTCGCAACAGTATCTTTCCCTCTTTGAAATGTATCTCGCCAATAACTCACTGTAACGTGGTTCGGATCTCAAGAATCGCTTAAGAAGTCTTTAGTCAATTCATTATGCCAGAATCTTTCGTCTGCCCTGTTTCCAGAAGCATCGTTCTCATCTTTTATCTTCGAAATGGAACTGCAGTATTCAGCCAACATTTTCCTCGTGTTAAAATTAATGATGGTAATGGCTCGTTGTTCTATCGTAGATTACGCTCATCGCAACTATCAAAGCTACCTCGTCTGCCTTTCTTTGACATAATAACCAAGTATTTCTCGTTGAAGGTCACAAGATATGAAGACCTGTTGATAATCTGTATTACCAATGTAATGTGACGTGTATCGACAAGTATGTGTACAAGAATTTTCTTTATGATAACGAAAAAATCCTGTGATCGATAATAAAAATCGAAAGTGTAGTCTAGACGTCTCTTGTTTTCATGAAACATGTAGTATTAAAAAAAATGCTCTACTATTTCATCGTGTCTTTCCTCTCGGTAATTATGCATACACACGATGCATTCTACAATTCAGAATTTCTCAGAGAAAATTCAGATTAAAATTCCACGAAAATAAAAAATTGAAACAGTTTTGATTTAGGTGATTGAGTAAGTTTGTGCTCGATTTGAAAATAAAATTCAATGGTTAAATTTTTTAAAATACAGCTTTATTAATCAATTATGTATATATTTATCAATTTTCTAATTGTAGAACAGAATGGTGAATATGTAATATTTTTCTTTACAGTCCGTGCAGTACAGTTACATCTATGAAAATCTGATATTTTTTAACTATTGACACACAAAGTCGAAATAAATTTAATCTTCTTATTTTGTTGCTATGCTTGGTAGTTTTAGTGTTAAAAGAAATCAGGTCCAGACGAGTGTAGAAGCGTTTCCGCGTGAAACTTTGACACCTCGTGTTTTATTGACTGCGTGTTGCGTGAAATCGCCGTATCCCCTCGCATTTGAGAAACGTCGGCTCCGCAAGACGGTCGCAGTTCACCGAATCGATCGTAGTAATTAGAAAGATTACAGAGAATCTTCGTTAGCTTTAAATGGCCTCAGCGAACCTTGGGAGTATTCGTCGAGATCGGTGCGTTTGATCATTACCAGACATGGATCTTTATCTCGCTATCTTCTCTCCTGGTGTTAAGCTACCTGACGACACGTTACACCGTTTCCCAGTTTGCCGGGGTTAGGGTGGAACAAGCAGTTAGTTTAATGCGAAAGACAGGGAATCGGGACGGAAGAGATACGGTTCCAAGACCCTACCGAGGACCAAGGACGATGTCGGGTGAACTGGGGTGCGCACTTAATTTACAATGGTCGCAAGAACCTGGTTGATGTACCTCAAACCGAACGGTGTAAATCATCCAACAATACGGCTGGACCTCTAGCCCGCTTATCAGTTTCAGCGAAAATACCTGGCTGCTAGTGTCATCTTCCCAACCTTGAGTCTCCAACAATTGGTTTCGAGCCTTTATCCTAGCAACAGGTCCAGGAAGTTTGCAAATACTGTCCTAAGCCATTGTTGCATCTCTGTTGTCCGTAAACAAATAATTCAATCGAAAATTACAGTAACTTCCCTATAAAATCGGGAAGTTAATAAACTATACACACTACATGATTTATTGCACAACTCGGTGAGGATCTAGTTCAATATCGAAACAGAACAATTGTTTTATTATCTGAGCACTTGTGTGGCACTGATTGGTACGGATAATCGAGATTCTGTATTGCAATCAGTAAACAACAGATTTTATACTTTTATAACTAAAACGAGTGAGTAAAAAGAACAGTAGCAAAATTAAGAAAATTTATGTAAATATATGTATATATATGTATATATATATTTAATTTATTGATGAAGATAGAAATAAAATTCTTCTTATATATATTTCGTACATGTACAATTCTAAAATGTCTGAAAATAAGTACGCTTTACTTTGAAAAAAATATTTTCTATAAATACATTAAATCCATTGTAAAATCGTGACATTGAAAATTACACACTGTATATAGCCACTGTACGATTTTCATCATTTTCAACAAGTTCTGTGATTTAAAACAATTACCAATTTATATAAATACGATCATACAATAAATAAAACATAGAGGAACCGGATCGATAGAAACGCAGTTAGAATTTTTAGGAAAATCGATATAAAATCAGAACCCCCTGTCCATGCTTCAAGCACTCGATGCCAAGTTCGGCTTAACTATTACTAATTGAATTAAGTATTTTATCGGAGAGTCATCTAATCGATTCGGCAATTAAGTATTATCGGTATTGACCGAAACTGTGAGTATAGGAGTTGCAAATTTGGTTCAAGTACAGAGCTCGGCGAGTCGTTAGAATGTGCGTATCAGTGCTATCTAGAGCACCGGTTATCGTATTTCCTTTGCATAAGCGGGATACGCGACTTGGCTCTCGCACATTAGAAAAATGAGAAATGCGTTTGTCGGGAATAGGTTTATGCGCGACCTGTGGACAACTGTCGACGATAATCTCGCGTAAAACGTATGCGATATGGCCCCGGTCGCTCGCACAATGTAATTCTCCACCACTGGCGATGCAGCACCAGACTGCACCAAACTTAATCCGGCTGGATTGCTGTGTGCACCAAGCTCGAATTCAGCGGTTCGATTGATAATTACATTATCGCGACGTTGCGTTGGGTCGACGCGACGATCGTTCGCTCACGTTTTTTTATCTCGACGAAGCAAGATGAACGAATTTCAATATTGCCCTTCCATTTTTCAATATACAAATTTTCTACAGGTCCTTGGAAAAATAGTTCGACCCTCCTATCGCCATTAATTGAGGAACGTTAATGTTGTAAATAGTGGGTTTTAATTAATTAATTAGTTTATCGCGCGATCGTAATTTATCTTTTCAGATATTATGAATTTTATTCTCGGCGCAAGGTTCGATCATTTTTCTACACAACAAATAGCTATTTTGTAGGAATACTAAACGCTGGATTCGGATATGAATCTTCCGGTTCAAGAACCACGTTAGCTATTAAAAATGTTTAATAGGAGGAAAAGAAAGGAGGTGTTTCGTCCTAGTGGGCTTTAATATGTGAAAAGCAGAATGAGATGATATTCGATGAAATTTTAAATAATGTGTCTCCAATCATTATAGTTCGATGTACATTTAGACATATTCTCAAATCACCAAAACACGTCTGTTCTTTCGCGACTCGACTTCTCAACATTCATCGAGTTATATTAAAAATAATCGTGCCGTTGACTTTCTTATGAAAACAAACCTCGACTGGTTCAATTGCGTAACGTCGCGACTCGCGACGCGTCATTCTCGGCATGGCCGGGCGAATACGGAGGAGAAGACAGTCCATAGGTGTGTACTGTAATTTATATCGCGAGACCGTCATTCTCGGTGTGAAATAAAAAATAATAAATATCGACGGAACGAAAAAGAGAAACATTCGAGAATATTGAATGCTCGTCCTCTACGTTCGACGTCCCGAGGAAAACATTTCTCCTGACGCGTGCATGTCTTCGATTATTCTGATCGTTTATAGTCGGATCTTTATGCAAAATAAAAATCTTTCGAGTCAAGTGTGGGGAGCAGACATTGATTGAATATATAAGTCTACTTTCTAAATTTCAATACAATTATCATATACATTATATATATAATTTATATGAATCGAAAATATATCCATAAAAATCTGAAATCCTTAAATTATACAGACTCAATAAATTCAGTGTTAACACATTGTTTGCGGGGTATGTTTAAACGCGTCTTTTGCATACTGTTGGTATAAAGCGGAATACGCTTAAAACTCGTTGCACAGTAAATATTGGGCGCCAGCCATTGTGAAACATGTAGTAGGTATAATTATATTATTAATCGTTTTACGACTGTAAGCACGAATCGCAGCAAAAGCAAAAATCTCCCGCGAACAATAAGTTAAAAACAAACCCCCATAGTACCTACCCTCTAAGAGCGTCCGTCAGATTCGCAAACGATCTTCCGATCGCAGCCTCTGGTAGTATCGCGTACAGTGGTCTGCACATCGGTAGGGTAGCAAGCAGGGTAGATTCCCGGTGTAGAGTGTTCGGGGGTGAGTCCTGAGCATGCAGCGAGCAGGCACGCAGGCAGGCAGGCAAGGCACCGCTCGAAAAAGGGGTAACAGCTAGATAGAAGTGAAAGGGGAGTAGCGTGTCGGTTAAAGGGAGGGAGGTAAAGCCTCTCTGGAGGGGCAAGCTCGTGTGCGTGGCGAGAGTGGAGGGGTGGCAGGAGAGAGGGGTGGGGGTACGGTCTAGGCGAGCAACGGCAGCAGGGCAGCGACCAGGTAAGCGAGCAGCGAGCACTAGTGGGACCGCACGGCTTCGAGCGTGTCCGAAGTCTCGCAACCAGAGGCGGTTGTATATCGTAGCACTGCGCGTGGTACGGTTGTGTTGTTATGCCGCTGCTGCAGTCGTCGCTGCGTTTCCGTCGTGCTCGTACAGTGACACAAGCATCGACGCTCGGTCGTCGCTCGTAAATCGTCCGATCTCCCCTATAGGGAGAATCGAATCGTCGCACCCCCGCGTGTTTCTTGTTCGGGTTGTTGGTGAAAAACCGAGGAAAAAAGAAGTGCCGCGACGGTGCAGGTTGCTCACGAAAGGGTGTCTTTCTCACCTCGTCCAAACGAAAGCTTCCTATCTTCGTCTCTCTATCTCTCTTCTCTCTTTCACTCTCTCTCCTCCCCGCGTTTTTTTCTCTCTCCCGTTTCCTTCAGCCCCCGTTGACACGCCACTTTGGATGGGCGCCAACGATCCCCCGGCGACGCCACCTCGTCACGACGCTTCTGGCGCTTGTCCAAGTGCGCGCGGTGCTCACCTGCGCTCTAGCCCCCATGTCCTCGGCGTTGATCATCTCGCGTCACACTTTTGATCTTCGTTGTCATCAGTGAGCTTTCCCGGGGGTGAACCGGAAGCGCCCGATGCGAGCGACGAGCCTGTTCACGGGTCCCTGCGTGATCCTGCGCGTGATCCACGGTGCTCGCGAAACAGTGCGCGAATCGATCCACGATCCACGGACGATCGGCCGTCGTCGTCGTCCCGTTTCAGTGAATGATCGTCCGACCACAGTGCGACCCGCAAGGATATGTGACGTGTAAACGATAGATCTTTCGACGATCGCCGTTATACACCGTTTCGTTTTGTTCGTTCCTTCGTTCGTTCGTTCGATCGAACCGGGGGGCCGAGGAAACATTGTTCGTCTTCTCTGTCGTGTAACAGTGCGGAAAATCGAGTGAGACCCGCCGCAAGAGGAGAGGCCACCGTGTCCCGTGCGAAATTTATCGATCATCGACACCGCACGCACACGCACACACGTGCACACACACACATACACACGCATCGTTCGGTGGAAAGGAGTCCCGTCTCTGGATGCAAGGATTTTGAAAGTAGCTCCAGAAGGCCAGCCCGACGCAATGCGTCGACGCTGCTGACGCAACGCGCCTGGATGCGTCTCACTTTAAGCACGTGAGTGTTGTTTATTCATTTTACGGAGGATCGTTATCCTATTTCGAGGGGTCGCGGTCTCGCGGCCGATTATCTCTTCGAGACGCTAAGATGATTCGAAGGGGTAGACAGACGATCTCGGCTTCTCCGCCAAGGTACTCGGACACCTGAATGGTCGTTTACCCGCGGCTCGTGTTCGACACGTGCTTGTTCGATTCGAATGGTTCCAGAGCCGATCGGCTTACGCCTCGGTCGATCATAGTGTGGTTAGAGGTGTTGTTATCGTTGCTGCTGTTGTTTGTTGTTGTTGTTGTTCGATGGTGGTGGTAGTGGTCGCGAGTGCGCACGCGACGACCGGTAGTGAATGATCTTGACTATCCGGCTGACAAGGGTTTTCGTACACGAATACTGGGATGACGTCCGCTTCGGATTACGCGCTCCTTTTACGATCTTGCTCATCCACATCGCCCAACGCGGAACCAAATGTAAGTGTCCTAGCATGCGTAACTCTGGGAGGACCACTTGCTGGAAATTCCTTTTCTCCTATTGCTCCGTCGCCGATCCTTCCGGGGGCTGTTTCCTTACAAACGCGCGTTTCTCTGCGACGACCTTTGCGAATTCGCATTCAACATTTTACAATTTCGACCCGAAACCAGCAGGATGCAGCCAGCATTCATCACCGGTCAACTCCGGACGTAGATTTTTATGTATAATAAATATTGTCTATTTCCTTCAGTGTTCTCAAATAGCTTGAGAAAGTTGAAAAGAATATATTAATACTCCTGAATACTATCAGTCTGTAGAATCTTTAAAATTTCATTTACTCATTTTTCAGAAATGAGAAGTGCGTAAATTCCATAGTCTGCTTGTCTCTAGCAAACCTTTAAAAATCGGATCGCTATTCGGTATTATATGAAAAACATTTTAAATTAAATGAACTTGAAAATATGGAACTTGTAAGCAACACCAACCGTGGAGTAGCTCGTACAATTTTTGCAGTCTAGTTGAAAGAGTGTGAGAGTACCGTAAGTTAGGAGTGTGTAGAAAATAATGTGTTTTGTTTACCGGTTGTAGCGAAAACCTCCCTGAATGGACTGTAGAGAGAAAAAAATGGCGTTTGCGAACGTTTGAAAGCAAAACTCGGTTGAGTTGCGTTATGCTTGGCTAACGGTATACTGAAAGCTGGCAGGGGTGAAACGTTAGGCAGATACGCTCAACAAAGTGCGCGAAAGAAACGTTTAATGTGATATTAATGTTTGTTGGCACACACGCGTGCGCTCTCGCAGCGCCGCGCCGAGGAAATCACGTTATGTAAAACAGGAATTCGCGGCGCTGTATTCGACGTTTTATGAGCGATTCGTGCTTCTTGGAAGCGTTCTGCGGACCGATTGAATGAAACTTGCTGATAGCATGATCGTCGTGCACGGTCTCGCAATACTTCGGCCGAGGCTGAATGCTGTTTTGACCCCACTGAAAAATGATTGGACGCGCGCGTGGTGGATTTCACGGTGCCGCGAACGACAATGAAACTCCTCGACTCTCATTCTTCGCGATTTTCGCTCCGGTACCGTTACAATTTCCTCGTAACATGATCTGATTTTGTAAATCGGATGTAGATGCGCTCGTAGTCGGAGCAGCTGATGTTAATGCAACAGGAAATCGATGACGAACTGTCTTTTAATCCTCATCCGTCATTTTCTCAAGTTAATTCGGTCCTTTGAGAAGATTAATCAATCTTGACAGGATAAGGCGAGTGTGAAATAAGATTGTTCGCATGAGTCGCAAATAGTGCAAGCGATTATGAAATTTTCTTTGTCATTTAGGAAATTATTAACGACAAAGAAATTATAACTGGTAAAGATGAATTAAAAATTGGACAACACCTAAAAAGAAGTCTGCCTCTGAAATAACTGGGACAAAATTAATTATAGGAAATAGTTTTATGAAACTAACTCTGAACTAACTAACCGACTTAATTTATATAATGATTCCAAAATATTAGAATACGTTATTGAGGATAAGTTGTTGCTGCGGAAGGATCTAAAAAATCCAAGGCTGTGGGCCATCGAAACTTAAGATACACGTAACATAATAAGACACAAGTAACATAAAATAAAGAAAAACAAAATACAGATAAAATTTGATTTTTAGGATTTGCGTTACACATTAGAATTTTGTATACTCTGGTCGACACACGCGACACGGGAGCTTGAACTTGTAAGATCGCAAGCTTTGATTTCCTTCGAAGTTGGACTCTTCGTTTCGTCTTACTGTTACTCGGGCTCGTTGACGATGCGACTGTCAGGTGATACACTGAGCTGTCGATTCCGATAGTCGGCCGTTTATTTATAGAGTGGGCCCTATAAATAGAACATCGTTCAACTTTGATGTTTTTCACGAGTACCGACTCACTTCCGAATTTCTCGAAATCGACGAGACCGGGTTTGTTTGCCGAACGTGTTCGGTTCGAACGGAGATGGCCAAACATGGATTCACGTTTCACGTGTCCGATGCGACGGACAGCAAGAGATCGTCCACGGATGCGAGAGAACGTTCGCCGATAGGATTCCGTCACTTTGGTGGTTATCGAAAGCGATGGATTGTCAGTTGGAAAATCAGACGATACGTCGACGATAAGCCGACATATTTTAGATAAGTGAAACGCGCAATTAAAATGCTTTCTGGATGAGCCCCGTTCGATTAAGCAACGACCGCTCTCTGTTCGTCTCGCTCCCACGCTCTCGTCCCGGCTCTGTTCTACTTTCGTCGCCGACTCGTTTTATCGTCCCTTCCTCTATCTCTCTTCTCTTCTGTTCCCTTAAACTACCAACGACGTTCTAATCAATTGGTGCAGCGAGTCTTTCTTCCCGATGACGAATCAGCGCGATCGGAATAATTGCTTTTCTTTCTCACCGTCAATCTTAAGGCGAATTCATTATTTCATGGAAACCAGATCGAGCAAAAACTCCTTCCATCGTCAACGTGTACAGCTACCATCTCGTTAAAACTAAAAATGCCATTCATTTTCCGGTGACGAATCGACGCGGAATGATTGCTTCATCTGATTTTGTTTTTTTTAATAACTGTCCTATCAGATTCTGGATAAACTGTTGTACTTGATATTTCGATCATTTCTTGCCATCTTCCAAATTAAAATTTTTATTCCACATGATTGAATGAAAATTTGCTTTCAACAACGAATAGATTTATTCTTTGAAAGAGATGACTTTTAATCATTTCTACAGTCTTAACATTTGTCCGCAGGAATTCGAGGTCAGTCGGTGTTTCAAGATCGTTTCCAACAATCACAATATCGTCGATCCCAACGATAAACGCAACAATCTCCAGCGAGTTTCGTGGGATTCGCTACATTTTATAGTGACGTGTGGTCAAATATTATTTTTATACATACCGAACACATGTTCTGATAACGCAATCAGTTTCCACCTCTTCCACGACTATCAACGCGGACAATCGCGTACGCTCCGAATTGTTCTTCCGTTTTCAATTTTTCGTACGTACACAATTCCCGTGGCTGAAACGGATACTATCGAAACTGTCGATCCTAGGATCGAACGTCATCGAACCGCACCCAACGAAATGCAGCCGCGTAATTTTCATGGAATTTTTAAAATAAGATTGACTCCTGGGCGTCGCGCGCGTGTTCCGTGGAAATGACGCGACGAACTCGAAGAACCTCTGCCTACGCCACGAACGCGTCAATATTTCGAACGTCTCATGTGCTAATATGAATAACAAGTGAACACAAGAAAGATTTTAGTGGGCACGAATCCGGTTGTAACGATCGATAATGCACTTCGATCAACTATTCAAGCGCGTCATCGCTTTGAACCTTGCCTGCTGACGTTCTCGCTACTTTTGCA
This sequence comes from Lasioglossum vierecki, assembly GCA_028455595.1. Classification (NCBI taxonomy): domain Eukaryota; kingdom Metazoa; phylum Arthropoda; class Insecta; order Hymenoptera; family Halictidae; genus Lasioglossum; species Lasioglossum vierecki. The sequence goes on along the minus strand of CM052336.1, from coordinate 9,121,389 downwards.
ACTAGTGCATCCTCCTAGATTAAATAGAAAAAATGTGTATCAGGATACTTGACAACCAGTTCAACTACTCTTCAAGGCTTGCTATCTTTTCTCGAAGAGACGATTTATATTAGTGTTACGAGAACCCTCTATTGCATGAATTTTTATGGCCAGTTGAAAAAACATCTTTGGCTGTTAGTCTACTTAAAAATGAGTGTGGTCGTGAAATTAATAATAAAATTTTATTAGAAAATGTTATTTATTTTATGTACTAAAATCTTGTCTGGTGACTTCCAATCTTTCTGCCAATTCCTCTAACTCACTGCCATAGAACTTTCTCGGTGCACCTAAACGATCGTCGTCTTCCAAATTACAATTTCCGGCTTTAAATCTTTGGTACGATTTTTGCATATTCTTCAAGATACAGCATTCGCTCCTAGTGCCGCACAAACCATTGCATTAGTTTCAACAGCTGATTTCCTAAGCTGGAATGCAAAGAGTAAGCAGTGACGCAAATGATGCTTCTCGCACGCCATATTGCTTGAAATTGTTGCATAGGACTGGAAACTCTTAGAGCACTCGTAGAAAGCACTCTATGATCTCGTAGAAAGAAGAGGGAAGAAATTTATTTGCACACCTAATACATATATGTGTATTAGAAAATACAAAAGTACACAAGAATATACCAAAATACATATACTAGAATATAGTAGAATATACTAGAATATTCCAAAATATATCAGAATATACCAAAATGTAACCGAATATACCAAAACACAAAAATATGGCACAATATACTAGAATATAACATAATATATTAAAATATAGCAGAATATAGCAGAATATATAAAAAAGATACTACAATATTTATATAAGGAGATACTAGAATATAACAAAATATATGAAAATATGCTAAAATGTACTAAACTATACCAAATTATACCAGAGGATACTATAATATACCAAAATATACAAAAATGTGCAGACGTCCTCTTCGAGTTTTTACATATGTGGGGAGTAGTGGGTCTGCGTGGGGTCGTCGCGGTGGCGGAACGTTCTGTGGTGGAGGACGTTTATCGGTGGTGGTGTTTTCGCTAAACGCGTTAAACACAAGATAGGACTGTCACCTATCCTAATGCATAGGAACATGACATTTGAGTTAAACTTTAATTCAGCTAGACCAAAAAGATTGCAGATGTTCTAGGAAGAATCTTACAATGTTTTTTCATGTTTAGATTTTACCGAGTCGATTACGTATCGTTTTTTAGGCTGCTGAATGCGCAGTTCGCAATTTTGTCTGTATACAAAATCAGAAAATGCGAAATCAACATTTCTGGATTGCTTAAAGTTATCTCAATTCGGTTATCGTCGTAGCTAAATCCTCGGGTTTTATGCATTTACAAATCACTGGAAGATTTTATTCCTTATAAAAGAATTAAAAAATGTCATTATCTCTAGCCGATTAACATTTTCGAAGTTGGAGGAAGAATTTAGCTTTTTTATTTGGCTTCTCTCTTTTTAAACTAATGCAGGCAATTGTTATCTTGCACGACGATCGACGATCTAATCTCAGTGTCTACAAAATGAAGGTCGTGTGTCAAATATGGCCAAAGAAATTTTCTTGTGTCAAAACTTTATGTAATTATTAAAGGTAGTTGTAAATTAGTTCCCTGCCATTTCTCAATGCAGTGAAGACAGAAATACATACGTGACTCCACTATTTTGGCATAGCTTGTTGATTTGACTCGTACTTAGGTACAGATGTCGAACGGAAGGCAATATCGGTACAAATACGAGGGCAATCCAATCAGGAAAGCAAGGTCGTAGTGTAACGATATTATCCGCCTCGTGTCACGGATTGATATCAAATACTGTGACGGTAAGGCGTCGTCAAATGGCTTCGATGCCAGCATGCAGTGTTCAAACTTTTCCCTCGATTCCTCCGAATCAGCGGAATCCTAGCATTCGTGTCACACGGTATAACATTTCCTCATTCGGTAAGGACAAAAATTGATCTTCGTTGTCTACCAATTATAGGAAAGTAACACTAAAAAAATTAAAATTAATAGATTTCGAAAGATCTCAATATTGATTTGCAAATAAAATTGAATTTCATCCACTGCATAAACATTGTAAGAATGATGCACAAACTGCACGAAAAAGTCCGCGGTCTGCTTGTTAACGTTTTGTTGTGTAACCGTGTTAATTAAAGTGTGAAGATCAAAAATAGCTTAGAGATCTCGGCCAAGGATCTCTAACGATCACGAACGGTTAATAAATCATCGGTTTGAATAAAAGGGAGGAGCGAAAGGGAACGCGAAGCAAATAAAAAGGGCGGTTACGTCACGATCGGGGAAAAAAGAATCGAACAATACGGCTTCGCAACACAAATTGAAACCACTTCACACCTGGAAGAGTCAAACGAGTAGTTCGAAACGTGTCGGTCGGAAGATCAAATACTTGGAATTCTGGGAACACCGAAAGAAGAAGAAGAAAAGCGAGAGAAGAATCCTCTATCATGGAGTAGACGCTTCTACGCGTTTAACGTCCCCTGTTAGATAAAGTTCGAGACGTTCGTACACCTGCTATAGTCGGAGAAGTACTAATGCGCGCGTACGAGAGCCTTTACTCAACACATTATCGAGCCAAGTAATTGACCAAATTACTGATAAGAAATTGCCGGACGATTTCTGGGAAAATTACTCCCGTGTTGTCGTCGTCGCGTCTTCCGGCAAAGGTAGGGAGTAAGCAGTGAGTGCTCTCGACTATCCGAAGTCGAAGGTTGGAACGACGATAAAGGTAATGGATCTTCTATTAGACCACCAAATATGCCCGGGAGAGTATTTCCACTCAGCGTTTCTCAGCCTCTAATCGGAAATTAAGGGACACTACTCCCCGATATTTACAGTTAAGTGACACCTAAGTGAATTAGGGGCTTATTAAATCCGGGGGAATACAGATTTCGAAAGAGTATTTATGGATCTGATCGAACGCTCCGCGACCTCTCCGCGACGTTTCGGTTACCGTAAACTACGAAAACCCAAAGGCTAATGCTTTATCTTGACCTTGTTAAGCGGCGAGGACGAGTTAACTCGTCTAGTAAACAATTCTTTCGCTGTTCGTATTGCTGTGAACTCTGATGACTCGTACATAAATTTTTGTTACTATTAAAGACACATATAAGAATGTGAGTACACTGTGCTACCGCGGAGAGAAAAAATTGTTTATTTTCCATCCTGTGTGCCTACACGCTGCTCAAGGAGTCTATAAATAATGAATGGAACCGAGTGCGTGACACAAGGCGGAGTATAATTATGAACATTATGTAACAGTGCAAATAACGGAAGAAAAAGTAAATGTCACACGGCGTTATCTGTGCCTGGCGAAAATGTACGGGCCGACGAACGGATTCGGTCGATAACTTGCAAATCGATTGACAAATTGGTACGAAAGCAAACCGGTACACGAAAATTATACAACTGGTTCACTATTTATCTTCACGAATGAAAAAAAACATTACATATTGATTAAACTTTTTAAATATGGCATTAATAATGTATCATATTCCTTTACTCGTTTGCAAAACCACTGCAAACCACTGCCTAAATTGCAGAGAGAAGTGGCAACGACTGCAGTGCGAGGTCAAGGCTGCGAGGTTAAAAAATTTCCCAGCGAAATTGCCGCAGCTTTCGAGCTGTTGGTAACGTAAAACTACGTGAATTCTCAAGCTCCCATTTTAACTCTAAAATTAAACATTTCTTCGAATCTGGAATATTTCCATTTTATATGTTGTCTCATTTAATTGTTCTCTCTCTCTTATTTCAGAACTTGCTTAAAATACTATGCTAGCCTATGCGAAACAGAAAGAAATTATGGTATTACCGATGAACAGACAGGGAATTTTCATACAAAATAAAAATTTTGATTAACACCAACAGGAGCTATGTAGACATTTATTTTTCGTGTTAATATTAATAGTATTAGTATGTAAAAACTAGGACACTAATATTTTTAAATTCCTTTAAATCAAATTTTAAAAAAGTAGTACACTAATATTTTAAAATTGATAGTTTTAAATTTTAAATTAAATTTTTAAATGTTTCCACTGTTGACAGTTCATCTACTCATTTTTGTCTCAGCTGCATGAATTCCAGTAAATTATTAAATTATCGGTGAAAAATTTAACGTCGAGTCTGGCTGGGAACGGATTAATAAATAAATTGACGATGTCCTGAAATGATAACGATTATAGACTGTGCGCATAAAACAATCTACTAGTCTCATCTACTCATTTTTGTCTCAGCTGCATGAATTCCAGTAAATTAATGAATTATCGGTGCGAATTTTAACGTCGAGTCTGGCTGGGAACGGATTAATAAATAAATTTACGAAGTCCGGAAAGGATAACGACTACAGACTGTCCGTATAAAACGTTCTACTAGTCTTAGGGGATCGGTTGCGGTATTACAGCCTGGTAGACGCATGCAGGCGAGAAATTGACTGTTCACGGTAGTTGACTTATTCGTGTTGGTAGCAGAGAGTCGGGTCTGGAGTCAGATTGAGTTTTGACCTCGAGGCAAACGTCGGAGGTGCTCCAGCCGCGACGCGTGCTTGCGGCTGCATGCTACCGGTGTTCCCAGCCCGAGAAGTGCGAGTGTGCATGTAGAACATGTACATGCAGAAAGTAATGTGCTGCCTCGAAGGATATTTACATCCGGTGTGCGTTACGGGTCATAAGTTGAATCGGTGTAAGATGACAACTGATCCGCCAGAATTACACTCGCGTGGCTCCGAGGCAGCTGTCCGCATTGGAAGAACCGTGTCCGTTTACGCTGATTATTTTCGGCGTGAGCCTAAGCTGCCCGGCTTAGCTTACCGTATCGCTTATCAATTTATTCAAAATACATATTTTTCTATTGATAATTGGCCGTCCTCATTTTGAAAATAAACATTTTTACATGAAACGAGCAGTAATGCTACTAAATATAAGACAAATAATATTTGCAACTATGTTGTTACAAAGCTTTATTTAGAGAAAATAATGCTGAAGCATGAGCTTGCTATTTTCTTTCAACTTGAAACACCTCATTTTCACAACAATCTTCACAGTTAATATAATATCTTATAAAACCTATCGTTCTCATACAGAATAACTAAAGAAGTGTTGCGGATTTTATGCGTTTGTGAAAATAATGAGCTTACTATTATGAATCGAACATTTCATACGCAACGACGTATATACAGGGTGTCCCAAAA
>CM052336.1:9097205-9110878 GCA_028455595.1 Lasioglossum vierecki | reverse complement strand
TTCATTCGTTGCGACACGTAGGAGCCAAGTACAAATTGTTTTCTTCTTTTAATTATTTTATTAAGGTGTAACTAATACACTGATGTTTTAAAATCTTCTTTGTGCGAGAAATCCGCAATCTAGTGATTATATGTACAACATATAATTGAAATAGGTGATTTCACGCAGGTACACGAGTAGACATGTTCCCACATCATCTAAAAGGTGGTAAGCAATTGTGGTAGATGAGATTCTACTTTACTGTTACTACTGACACAAAGAAAATGATAAGAAAATATAATATCTATCTCTACTTTTATCAAGTATTTTTCAAATGATTCTATTGCAGAAGTGCTTGTACGTTGTACGTACATTCAAAAAGATTTCTTCTCGCTTTGATCTATGCTCGATGTAAACAGGTGTCTTTTAGCTTTTGAATTTAACATCGATTCCCTGATTTTCCCGTTTGATTCTTTTCGATACGCATAGATTGAATCATCTCCGAAACTCTTGGGACCGAAGGTCTCGATATAACTAATTAAGTATTTATTGCGTCAAAAATTTGTTTTTCAAGGTCATCGAGCCGGATAATTAAGACGATCATTTGTTAACATTAGGATGATCGTTTTCCTGTTTTTACGTAGCACGACCGACTCGTAAATTAACATGCAAACAGCGGGAAGATACAATATGCGTGTATGTGGGACCGCGCATAGGCAAACATCGAGGCAGTGGAAAGTTTTGCGTTAACAAATGGAGAAAACGTGTCAGAAATCTAACTATCAGCTTGTCATAGAAATATTAGGTCATCGTCCTGCTCCTAATTTACTTTGCTCGCTCCACTTTGCTGCTTGTTTCTGATAAACAGGTATAATTAACGCGACATTTGTAAAAATGATAACGGTGCACTTGTTCAGATTTCGCGGTATAATTATTGCGAATATGCTCGAAAAAAATGAAATGATTGTACCATTCTCTACAGAAGCACTCGCATAGTTGACTTTGACCTATTTGATAGTTCCAGTGTTAATTTCAATGTTAATATATGTAGGTGGTTAGAGCGTGTTCTCGAATTCACATAAATGTTGTATCTGTTTATTTTTCTTTAGAGCCTTTAGTCAACTATATTTGTATAATCGTAACGAGTTTAGCCTCGAACTCCGGAGTAGCGACAGAACTTCACTAAAAAATGGTTTTTAGCTCTACATCATTTGGAACACCTTCAAAAATTAGGAAACAATGCCTTAATAATTATCAGTGCAAATTGATACGTTCTCACATTCTTTTAAATAAAACATTTAAAAACGATAATTAAAATAACATATCATTTTAAATAATATCTTTTAAATAACAAGACAATAATATCTCGACGAATGAATCATTTGACGAAAATGCTAGCTGCACCTTTGTCACACGTCGAGTGAACAGAACTATGTTCCTCGCACCCTATGTTTAACGAACAACAATGAAAGGTAGCGAATCGAGATGAAACCATACCGTTCATCAGCTATTCTGATTAATGTAAAGAAGGGAAGACGCACTCGGACCGTATTCACACGTGCAAAACACGCGAACGGGGGATTGAGGAACGGCAAATAATTGCCAGGCACAGTGGTTCAATTAAAAAGTTAATCAGCCCGTTCCGTGGACGAGTGGCGATCCTCCAGGAGGAATATCAGTGGGAAGAGGAGCCAGCAGAGCGAAAGAAGAAGGAGAGAGAAAGAGAGACAACACGTCACGGCTTTCGTCGGTATTCTTGACGCATGATTACCGATCCTGTTTACAATTATTATTCCGTTAAAGAGGCCAATTACCATCCCTCGAATAGACAGAAGTACTTGTAATTAATTCTCCTATATCAGAGCCTGATCGATTCGTTCAACACTTAATACAATCCTTACTTCGAGGAAACACTTTCTTTAATGGTTTTGTATTAGATAAAAATTTGTCGAAAGTGTAGAATCTTGCTCGTACGTACAAAAATATGTCGAGACTGTATAATCCTGCCCGAATGTATAAAAATGATATTTTTCGATGTTCGATATTTAATATTCCTGGAATAAATTTTCGAAGATGACCTATTTCTCGATTCGATGGGAGGATACCTTCAGACGAGCTATTCAAATTCGAGGAGTCGGCGTTACAGATTCGCTTCAGCACCGATATCTCAATTAAGGATAAATGAAAGGCGGCTATAAAGGTAGATTTATACCCAGATATAAACGCTGTGGGGTCAGCTATGAATCGTTTATTGGTGTAGAACGAAAAAAAAAACAGCCGCTCGATAAGCTAGGTTAAAAAGCGGCGATGAGCAGCGTCGTTCCATTTCGGTCTGGAGAATAACGAGCTAGACCACTCGTAAAAAGTTTCGTCGGTGGAATATTCGTCTGTGGCCCGTCCTTCGAGACAGTGGTAAAATTCTCCTCGTCGTCTAGAGACAGCAGTTTCCCTCGGAAGAACGGTGTAAATCTTGCGTTCCTCTGGCCGATATTGTTAATGATCGTGTAAATCACCGCGAACGGCCGCGTAACACGAACGGTATGGGACCGGGGTCCCGATGAATCGACTACCACCATGCATGCCATCGTTCTACTATAAGGGTGGAACAGACAGGACATGAAAGTCGGCCCCCAAAGCCTTGTTATACTATGTCTGACGTTACCGTGATCCGGGACGCGCCCGCTAACGAGTGTCTTCTGCAGAAACTGACCCGACGGCGATTCATTTTTTACGCCGTGAAAGTTTAATGGAATGCCAACGCCGATGACAGCCCTGCCGAAGATGAAATAGGGACGCCGAGATTAGCGGCTAATTTACCAATACTTCAACCAGCAAACCTAACCGTTCATCCCGGTCATTTCCAACCCCCTTTCTTCATTTTTACCCTTACAACCTGTAAGCGTGAGCATATTTTCTTCTAGCATACTTTGCTGTGGTCAGCGACAATGATTCTTGCTGAGATGCAGTTAGTGGTCAGTTTGTTCTGGCATGATTTTTTCAAAATAATAATTATAATCAAGTTAAAGGAAAAATATATATGTATATCTCACTTTTTTAACCGACTTTGAAAAAGAAGGAGGTTACTCAATTCGACCTGTAAGTATGTGCCTTTTTTTCGCTTTTCTTTCCATGTTTACCGATTACGCCGAAATGGATGGACCAATCGGTACGAAACCTTTTACATCTTGTAGAGTATGTTACCCGGGTGGTCCCGTTATAAATTTTTTTCATTTTTAATCGACTTCGAAAAAGAAGGAGGTTACTCGATTCGACCTGTATGTGCCTTTTTTCCGCTTTTTTTTCTATGTATGTTCACCGATTACGCCGAGATGGATGGACCAATCGGTACGAAACCTTTTGCATCTTGTAGAGTATGTCCCCGTGGTGGTCCCGTTATAAATTTTTAAAATTTTTTTTCATTCAAAACGACTTTTTTATACAGAATCAATTGCGTCCCAAAAGAGTAGAAAAACAAGTAACATCGATTTTCAAAGTTCCATTGTTCCCTTAACCAACGTCCCACGGCATGACAGTTTTCCCTGACGTATCTATCCACATGTAAACTTTGCGCATCAACAATTCTCGGTAGTACTTGCTCCTGAATCATTTCCACGCCGAGAAAGGGAGAGAGAGAGAGAGTGCACAGGACAGTTAGTCTTTGGGGTGTAACAGTTTTCCATTATTGAGAGTCCTGTTTACAAATTGAACTTACCGGAGTCGATCGTGTTCACCGGGCGTTCTTCGGATAACGGCAGTCATCGACTTTAGTTTAGAGTATTGCCCCTACTGACTCCCATCTCTCTCGCCACCCCCGGCATAGCTGTGCCCCTTCCGCGGGGGTGGTAACCCTGAGTCCAGCGGACACTTCCAGTTCGTGGCAAGTTTTCGGGCGCCATCGAGGGAAAACTTTATCCCGCTGACTTGTCGCGAGTTAGCCGCGCGCGTCTTGTTTTGTCCGCGTTCTCCATCCCCCGTTCTGCTCTCTTATCCACCCCCGCAACCCGCCTCGAACGGCCATCGAACCCAGAATCCCCGTCACGTAACTCGCCGTCGTCGTCGGCGTCGTCGTCGTCGGGTAGAAATTCGAATTGCACGGTTCGCATGTTGTTACTACGGTTACGGCGAAAATGCAAAACGAAAAATCGGACCCCCTACCCGAACCCGAGTTTTCGCTCGGATAGTTTTCACCGTGCATGAAAATGCGCATTTCACAAAGTATCTCGCCCCCGAGGAAAGCCAGGGATCCCTTTCGATTCTTTCTCGAACACGGTCCGGGATTTACGATATGCGTTGCACAACTTTCGAATGCCGCCCGGAAAATCCTTGCGAACGGGCTGCACCATGTAAACGACCCTCGTTGCAAGAGTTTGCGGGACTGACGGATCAGCGATCCAGGTTTTCGCGATCCCATGTCGGTTTTCGGGGAACACTCGGAATTCCGGTATGTTTGAGAGCGAAATTGGACTAGGTTTGGTATTTTGATTTTTGATGGGACCAAGTTCCTTGGTCGAAGGTTTCCGCAAATAGCGATTTTTGTCGAAATATGCTACGCGAACTCCGAGACTTTACGTTTTATCTATTTTGGATGACTTGTTCTGTGTAAATGTTTTGTATTATTTTGCCGATTATAAATGATGGTAACAGGATAATGTAGACTCGGTGTCGCGGATTGCGTCATTTATGCAACAGAATAACAACATGCGCGGAGAAGCGTTTATTCGTATTCTCAGAATTGAAACCTTCTAATTTGATGCTTTTTTTCTGAAACGACGATTATTTGACTGTGGATATTTATTAAGATTTTCAGTTCCGTGGACAAATATTCGTTGAATTCACACCTTCTTATTTTCGATAATCATCGCGCGTGACTCATCTTGCAGTTAATGTGGACGTGAAAAACAGTATTTTCTGATGAATCATCCGAAATATGGATACGTGTGACTTCGGTTCTGAAATAGATCAAATAGTAATTGAATTTCTTATGGTAACAGGATTACTAAACATACCCTCTGGAGCTAAACAGTTCGCCACTTTTCGACATTGTATAATTTTTTTTTTTAAATTTTGAAAAAATGATAATTAATGATGCACAGAGATTTGCAGATATTTTAATGAAATTGTAACTGATTGTGATTATCTACGTTTCAAACATTTGATGACTGATTGTCTAGTTCAAAATGGATCTGTGAAATGTTTTTCATTGTGTGGTAGAATTAAAATAAAAATTCTACAGCTCGGGCATAATTTCGAGAAATAGAGCGAACAAACAGGGATGCTGAGGACCCATAGTATTGACAGGCAATCACGAACCACCTCGATTTGAAACGCGATACGGATGCGATAATACGTTGGTATTGGTCGGCTGCAGCAACGGGCAGCCACGTGATCGCAATGTTGCGTTTACAACGGGGGTCTCATTGAGACGGGTCAGTGATCGAGAAGCTAAATATTTAAAGCGAGATCAATGTTGGAATTCGTCGCTATCAGTATTATTGAGAGCCGAGCGTCGTCTTATAGGCGCGGAGACGATTGACCTGTCTTCAATTATGTCTTCTATAACCCATAATCAGTTTATCATCAGCGCCTTAAAACAACGCCACATGCCTTTCATTTTTAACAGAAGACGCAAAATTTGATTTTTCAAACATGAAACATATTCGATTTTGTGCCTTCGAAAATCCACTGTATCTCTCTGTGTATTTCTACTAGCTTAAACCAGTTATTATCAGAAATTTTTATCATATTATTATATAAATCATTATTATAAATATGTAACATATTTTTAAATCTTTATATTAAAAAATATAAAGATGTAAAACCCTGTAGATTAAATTTATGACATTGTTGAATTCACATCGAAATTGTGTATTTACAGTTAGACTGTGCAATTCATTATGCATACTCTATACAATGTAAATATTTTATTACAAAAAAAAATTATACATTAATTTTTTATAGAAATTTTCTATGTATTGAATGACTAAATAAAGAAACAAATAATTATTGTACTCGAGTCTCTTAAAATCGATTCATAGTCCAATAATCTGTACTTGGATAAAGACATTTTAGCAATTATCTCTATGTATAATTTCAGTAATTGCAAAACGAACAATTCGAAACTTCTACCGGCAGTTTACCGTGAATAATGCAACACAGCGTTTCTCGGTGCAGAATATTTAGTCGGTAGCTCATGCAATCAGTTTTTCGTGCATGCAATCCTTACAATGGAGAGTTGAAAGCACCCTGAAGTAGCGCTAGTCGAAGCACAGACCAAACCATGACATTTGAGCTGTGGCTATCGACTTACAGTGACGTCGACCCCCTACAAGGTCTTAAAAAATGCATGAGTTCGCGTCTATTGGATTAGTTTCTGCCAACGATCCTTTATCGATTATACGGTAACTGTAATAATACCTGGAATTTAACCGCGTCCAATACACGGGTTACAAACTCGCTCGTCTCTGGATATACGTATTTCCCGCAGACAACAAAAATTGTTGAAACAGTCCATCAGCCTCTTGACAGTAAGACAATGCAAAATGGTAAACGGGTCTATTGGAACAATTATTTTCGCGTTTATTGCACCACAAAATGAATTTGATTTTCTAAAATATCTAATTAATACTCTGACGCTCGCTGAAGGAGAATGAATTCTTTAAAGTCGGACCAAGTGATTTCCTTTTCTAACAACTCGGGAGGATTACAAAACAGTAACGAGTAGACTGCGGATCTTGATGCATTTATGAAGAAACGGGTTGGATGAGATATGAAACAGTAAAAGATTAAAAAAGTATGAAGATATTATAATTTTATTTTTGTACGTAACAAAGCCGTTAAGGGATGAAATCAATTTTTATGTTATTCCTGCTTTCCACAATCAATGCAAAACATTTTTATTTTGCATAAAGATCCGAAGTAACGAGTAATAAAGAACTACTTCAGAAACTGTCGTTCTCGAAGAAGATAAACGTGACGGAGTATTTAGTCTACTGAAAGTCGCTTTTCCATGAATTTTCGAGTTACGTCACCGCAGAAAACAAGCGAAAAGTTGAGCGAGCAAAGCAAATGACGTGCACGCGAACGTGTTAAATCAAGGAGAGCAAGGTTTGAAACAATTGTTTGTTCTGTTGTACATAATATATGCATTATCCCGGTTATCGCAATCGGTAACTAAGTTCGTTACGGTACTCGGCGCTCGACGGTGTTCGTTGCACCTGCGCCTCCTGACGACGACGATGACGATCGAAGTATTGAGTCTTGGAAACTCTCAGATGCTTGACGTGCACGGTTGTCTAAGTTTCGAGTGTTCTTCACGACATTCTTCGTGGGAAAACCAAATAAACATCTTGACTCCGCGCGACGCGGGCGGCCTCGACTTGTAGTTACAGAATGCTTGTCGAGTATTTACAAGATCATCCGTTATATCCATGCGTGGCTATGGTCGTGTCTAATGGCTCGTAGAAATAGTTTGTATTCGGAACAATTCGTATTCGAAAGCTACGAACGATCTTCCATAATGAAAGAGTAGACTTATACTGCAATACACGTGTCATTCGAGCTATAATCGTCAAAAAATTTGTTCATATCTTCTAATTCTGATTAGTAAAAATATTTTTGAGTTTTTCAAAAATTAACCCCACCGAGAAAAATATTTTTTGTGGAGGTCGAGATAATTAAATGATCAAAAGAATATTCCATAATTGATAGTCTTAATTATAATTTTAAATGTAAAATTAGGATGATGAATCCGACAAATTCATATAAATGGAGCATCACTTTTCTTTATTATAATATTTATTCATATTGCCCGAGGAATTTATTATCATTTATTTAAATTAATTTACGTATGATCAATTGGAGTTACCGTTTTTATTTTATCCATAGCTACAGCTTTTTTAGGATATGTTTTACCTTAAGGACAAATGTCATTTTGAAGAGCTATTACCTGATTACAACATATTGGATTGGCAAAAAAGTAATTTCTTTATTTTAAGGTGAAATAGACCCAATTTGTTTATTCAAGCAATGAACTTTAACGATTAAACCATTTATATTTAACTATTAGCACTCGAGTGGGGTCACTGAGGTGTTACTAAAAATTGCTATACTATTATTTAAAATATTGTTTACATTATTTGATATGTCGGTACCTAACTAATTACTTTATCGAACCAAATATAACCAATTTATGTATTCTATGAGGTATTGTATCAATTTCATGTCTATCAAATTTAAAAAACGTTTGGTTTCTCGAGTTAAAATAGCTCCGAGTGCAAAGGGTTAAAAAATAATATATTCTCACAACTCTGTTACGTCTTTGACGTTTACGTTCAGTGTGATTTTAACAAGAAAAGTTACGAAATTGTATAATTGGATTGAAAATCTAGATAAATAAAGCTTGTTATTTTTATAAAGCAATTTAAAACAATAACTTTTAGCGATCCGTAAACTTTGTGTTAAAAATCGTAGCACATTTCTTTAATTATATAATTGCCAAAGAGTCCGTAGTCTGTTGAAAATTTTTAAAATATTTTAATAAATACAAAATATGTAAAAAATACTCGTGCTTGTGTATCATTTAATATGTGTCTCGATTGTGATCTGGAAGGAGTGGTGGCCGAGTTAATTACCCGGTTATTAGATAAATAGGGAGGCACGCGGAGACAGAACGTAAATAAAAGAAGAGAACGCGAAACTAGTATTGCAATTTAGCTCGGTATCGTTGATCATGGAAAATCAAGCTCCATAAAACGACTTTTCATCGTTGCTCGCATGTCGTTCGGGAGACCACCTAACGCGAGATCTTGCGTTCGCTCCGGAAATTTCAGGTTATCCCTCGGGGATGTTCACGAGCCTGTTGTTCGGCTTAAACTTAATAGCTGGATCAATTGGGCGGGAAGGAAAGATTTCGCGCGTAATCAATGCTAATGGACCATTATCTCGAACTAGCCGGCGCAACGTGCAATTAGAGAATGATCGTTCTAATAACGACGAAGTAACGCCATACTTGGAAATTACAATGAATACTATGTTGCTGCGGGACACACAAAATGTTCTCCCACAGTTCTCGTTCTCCTGCCTTTTACGCTTACACATTCTGTTTTATTCATAATTTCATACTTCAACCTTTTCACGTGTATAAAGACGGCGCCAATACGTCAGACGCGTCGTGCGACATTGTACACATTCAAGTAAAATATTCCTTAATATTAACTGCAAATCTTACCAGCAACTTGTCTACTATCGACCCAGGAAAACATTTGTCTTGAGTAGCGCCTCTGAAGCGTCACTAAAAATTCCTGTACTATTATTTAAAATATTGTTTGCTTTATTAGGTATGTCGGTATCTAACCAATTGCTAAACATTTAAGTATTGTTAGAGGTATTGTATCAATTTCATATTTCCCAAATTTAAAAAGTCACGGAGAATGGAAATATTTTAGGTCAGAAGAAATGTTTGATTTTCGAGTTAAAATAGCTTCGAGTGCAAAGGGTTAAATAATTCTTCATAATAAATTAATTATAGCTTTTCGAAGGATGGATTTTGGTGTTTTAAAATCAAACAATTTTTACGAGATTTCTACTTCTTTATCTTATGATTATTAAACATTTACGGACAGAAGTGTTTTCGTAGAAAAATACTAAACAAATGAATTGACTGAATAAACGACAATGAAAATCCACAAAACTGATAATACGAATACCCTGCATTTCTTTAAAAATATTTTAGAAAATCCACTTTTGGTGCTCGACAGTTACAAATTATAACTTATGTATTCTTTAAAATTGAATTTTAAGTATTTCCTTTCGTACAATCGAGTTGAGTGTATTTACGCGGTACGGTAAAGGGCCAATGGTGATCAGAATGTTTGCCTAATCTGGTAACCCTGTAGATTAAAGATCCGATGTAAGTGTGCACGATATGCGCCCAGTTTCTCGCTGCAGATCGATCTTAATAGGCTGTTATTTCGCGGCCACCAGGTTGCAATTACATATTCAATCAGAGAATAATAACTCCCGCGGCGATATATCAGTACCGTAACTGATAATCACAGAGTTATATCGACAGTGAAAATTGTTGCACCGTGCGCGAGCAGTCCGCAGTGGATGCGCCGGGATGCGCTGGGATGCACCGTGCGCTGGAATTGCCACACGTGACGTTTCACTCGTTATTTATGCGGCCGATGTCGGCTTTTCTCTTCTACGTTACGCGTGTCCATTTATCTTCCGCGCCGTCGACTCTGATTCTTCCTTTTTTCCTCTACACGTGATAACGGAAACTGATCTTCGAAATTATTCGCGACTTCGGAACGAGTTTCTGCTCATTTTTCCACGACGCTGTCGGACATTCCCATTGCTTGCTGAAATCGGTTTGTCAGAGTCTGTGGAAATTCACATTTTTATCGACTAATTTAATATTGAACTACTGAAAGTAACTAATTTCTATCACTTCATAATAATAATACGGATTTATTGTTTTTCGTAATATCATAAACATGACACTTGTAATCTTCCAATTTTTGGAAAATAATATATGATCTGAAATAAATCCTCGAGTCTATTTACTAGGAGTTGTAGAATGCCAAAGAATAAAGAGGTAGTCACTACGACAAGTTTCAATTTTCCAGTTTGAGTTTTATTAACTAGATTAAATTAAATTACCATAGAACTTTCTCCATGTCTCCTAAAGCGTGTGGCATTCCACTTAATTCGTTATAATCAAAGGTAATGCAAATTTAAAAGACGTAATGCAGTAAAAATCTACAAAACGAAAGAATTCCTTGTAATAAAAATGATCGTAATATAGTAAAAATTTCCAATACGAACATCAACGTTTTCACATAAATTCCATAAATGCGCAATAACAGAATTCGACAAATGCAATATATAAAAGCCCGCAATCTAGTTACAGAGTCTACCAATGCACTCTGTTTGTTCAGTTATCTTACTGCTTAATTATTAGTGCTCGATGATTGATTAAACGTAGGAAAAATATGCACGACATGCTTGAGCCCAAGTTAATCGCCATTGACAAGATCATTTTACATGAAGCTATGTAATACGATTCCAATGAAAACCTAATAAGTTAAGACCGCTCATAAATTCGTCGTTTCAATAACTCTCCGAGTAAACCTGTTTCCAGACGTCCATGCGTTCTCCGTTTCAAGATACGCGACTCGTTTTCAATATTTCAACCGACATTTTTCTACACCCGCTATAATTCGCATGAACGAATCAAATTCTTTCGTACAGAATCATAAGCTATCGATCATTACCACGAATTTCGAGAACGACAACAAATCAAACACGTGAATCATAAAAGCGGAGCGACACACGTTCGTGGAAATAAGATTATTCTCAAAGCTTCAGAAAAATCTGCAAAAAGATAAAAATACCTTCACGCGTTTTCCCGATTACTATACTTCATTTCTACAAGAACCAAGCTAATCGAATTTTCCATATTTTCTGTGCAGTCCAATTCTGGCGGATAATTATAATTGAGAAGAAAACAAGTAGCGTACGCATTGTCTTTACGTAACATAAACAAAATTTTTTACCGATATAGGTGATTTTCTGATAACATTGCAAAGATCACGAGATCTAGTGTGGATGTTTTGTTTACTCGATCAATCATTCCTTCGGATTACTGTGCATTTATCTTGTCCGCGGATTTCGAATTATTATGCGAGAGAAATCGAGAAATGAAAACAGCAGTTTGCCTTCAACCCCCATTTAATAAATATATCTAAGAATACGTCATTTTCAATAGCTTGCCAACGTGATCGAAAGAGTTACAGCATAAGACACGAATTAAATTGAAGTTCAAGATGAACCATTTCGGAACTCGGGTTTAAATAGACCCAAGCACCGCAGTCCGAGGGTTGAAGGAGTATTCCCGAAATATTTTCACGACGGTTCCAATGCTGCAGAACGACGTGTTGGTAACGATGCGGAAGAGCGGATCGATGGTGCATCAACTATCTTACGGGCATCCAAAATAAATGTAATTGCCGGATATTCTCTGCTGATCACACTTTGCATATCTTACAAGCCGATATTTATGTCGGAATTATGCTCGGAATGTTAATGCGTCCCTGGGCTCCGCCTTGGCTTCTCTTTCGGTTCACTCTGGCCGATCAATTTTTGCACTGAAATTAATCTTTGGAGCGGTCTTCTTTTTCTCCGGAGCGATTCGATTCGCCATTTTCCGGCCGATGTGATTTTTTCACGGTTAACGTGCTTGTCGAAAAATGTCTGAGGGATGGGAGAATGAAACGAGCTTGCGTCAACATAGTAAACGCGATATTAGTTTTTAAGGATCGATAATATCGAGTTTAAATATGGTGCTATATCATCTACAGTCTTTAGAAACGCAGAATTTGTTTCAATGTGGGCCAAATGGTTTGAATTTATTATTAGATGTTAGAAGGATTAGTTTACTATCTAATGTGTAAATAATATTTTCAAAATTTCTTATTTGAACTTGTAATGAAAATTTTATACATGTTATACAAATTTTATACATTTTAAGATGCAAAAGTCTTTGAATTTTGGGCTTGTGATTAATTGCAAATTGCAATTTCTCACAGTCTTTGCCCGTTTTAATTATCTATAGTTCCTAGCAACCTTAATAGATTTTGATGAAACTTTGTACGTGTATATAGCTTTTTATTTCTAAATTTTCAATACAGACACCGATAAAAAATGTAAAATGTCAAAAAAATTCCAGCTGGTTGGTTCAATTTTAAAAGAAGGTATTTGTTTCTAATGGGTGTACGAATACTTTTTACACTGATTGTATACGATATTGAAATATGTGGTTTATACCTAATTCCTTTATTTTAATCACAATTCTCTCGAAACAATTTTTCACATCAAAACCTTGTTTACCTTGCACCCTGTCTGAAGAGAAGCTTTTCGAATCTTTCCGCAAGGATTCCGCAGTATCCAACTAACCTAAGTTTCTCACGATCATATTAAGAATGGCGATCGATCTCGAGTTAACTTTAGAACCGTTTCCGGAATTTGTAACTTCTCCTCGAGAAGTTTCCGTTCGAAACACATAAGTTCCATGGGAACCGTACCGCAGAGCTCGGCAAGGGTATAATGTATCTAACAGTCGCGCTAGACTCTAGGCGAACTGTCGTGTACTCGTCCGGTAAGATTTCTGAGAAAATCAATCGATCCGGTTCGCGGGAAACGGGAATGAATAATGTTGGGCTCTGGCCTGTGTTCGTATTCTGCTAGCTTTTGTTTTCTTTTTTCTAATTAGGTATTCTGGAATAACTGAACACCGCGCAGTTTGCAAACTCGAGCAAAACCGATTTTGTAATCGTGATGTAAAATGTAACCTGAAAAGTGACGTGTCCGATCTTCAATTTAAATAAATTAAGGTAGCTTACGTTTGTTAGTATTGTGTTTGCAGATACATTTGGTGAAATGTGATTTTGATTTGTCTGAAAAAAGGCAGTGGGGAGGCCATCAAATTTAACAACAAACGAATTGTTACTGTTCTCGAGGAAAGAAACTAATCGATCAATAAATGAGCTTGCAAATATTGCAGTGAAGATTTTTTAAATGAGAAACCTGCAGAACTCTCTGAACAATCTTTTATTTTTTTTATACCCGATACTTATTTCTGGATTAACTTGTATCAATCGATTACGATCGCCGAAGGCGCTTCACCAATATTT
>CM052336.1:9086134-9097105 GCA_028455595.1 Lasioglossum vierecki | reverse complement strand
CTATGAAAATTATATTCGAGAGTACAATACCTTTTATTCATTTATAAGTAGTCAACAAATTGATGAGGGAAAGGAATTAATTTATACAGTTACAAAAAACTGTTTATACAATCTAATGTAAAAATTCATTATAAAAAGGACGTACGAAGCATCGTTGAGGCTCGAAGTGCTCGAAAAGAGAAAAACACATGCGTTACCGCACGGGCAAATGGTTAATAATGATCGAACAGGCGAGCGATATGTTGCAAGCACCGGTTGACGGACGTTCTCAACAGGATTCTACCCCGCGTCCCTTGGAGAAAACCGATCGAAACACGAGGAGAGTCGCATTCCACGAATACAGGCCGCCAACTACAAGTGCTCCGCAAACAAAGTAAATGTATTTATAGAGGGAACACGAAGCACATCTTTTCCGTTTTCTTTGCTTCTCCTCTTGTCAACGTCTAGACTCGCGATCACTAAGTTCGGAGTCTTTGTCGCTCATTGCCCCTCCGGGACGACGACGATCGTTTTTTCTTGCACACTCCCACTTTCTCTTACACACGGGAAAGATAACAACGTCGTCCTACATATATCGATCGCGATGCCGGCTGCATCATCTCGAACGGAATACCATCCAGAACGATCCGCCTCCTTTAAACGCGAATTTAGGGTTGGTCCATCGAGGATGTA
Source organism: Lasioglossum vierecki (assembly GCA_028455595.1). NCBI lineage: Eukaryota > Metazoa > Arthropoda > Insecta > Hymenoptera > Halictidae > Lasioglossum > Lasioglossum vierecki. The sequence goes on along the minus strand of CM052336.1, from coordinate 9,096,433 downwards.
CGTACAAAGTAAATTTTTACTTTTGTAGACTTATTAAGGACGAAGAAATTCTAACCATTTTAGAATCAATATTTCCTAATGATCTCGGCGCTCAGGTTCGGTCTGTTATATTTTTTTTGCTTACCCTTGCAATTGACAAATTTATGTTGGACCATTCCTTTAATGTCTTAACAGTTTCAAATCCAAACCGTCTTTTCAGTGACGCATAAAAGCTTGTGTTAATTGTTGAAGTTTCGCCTTGCATGATAAATGTTTGTTTGTATATATATATATATTATAACAAATCGAACCTGGGTACCGAGATCATTAGGAAATATTGGTTAACAACAATTTACGATCGAGAATAACAAACACACGTTTATTCTAGAAATCGATGAAAATCGCACAAGGGGTTTCAACCATTCGTGGACAAGTAGAGTAGACGTAAATTCTTGAGATCGAGGAATCTCATGATTTTTATTAAAAACGTATTTCCGAAAATAAATCTTTCAACGAAATACATAATCTTTATCTCAATTTAACTGCAGGTTTTGTTTGATTACCTGAATGACGAATTTGAAGATGTTGACTTACAATGAAAATGCTATTTCCGTTAACAAAATAGGTCGACCATCGAAAAATGCAAAATATAGAAATTCCTCGTAGGTACGGGGTTAGATTACTCGGAGTACACGGAATGTTTGAGGTTTCCAGGCTAGCAAGGAACGTGTTAATGCGGGCCTCGCGTCGGAGGGGAAACTTTTGGTTGTTTCGGCGGCGGACGTGTTAAAAGCGTACTTTAGTGGTATCGCGTAAAGATCAGGCTAATGACGACACGGCGCGAATGTATCGATTGTGTCTTCCCTAGAAGGGAACCCGGAATCGGCGAGACGGCAGGCACGCGTGTCACGCGAGGATTTCGGTAAAATCCGTGGCGCGTGAGAGAGCAAAGCTTTCTCCTAATTTGCATTTTGGCGGCGCGGTGCGGCGAGGCGCGCAGTGGCGGGCGTTATGGCAGCCGTCGACAACGACAACCGCGACGGCGGACGGCGGCGGCGGTCACACCGATATTTGCCCCGACGATTAGACCGCGGCCAATCGTCCGGTTGTTTGCCTTTACGAAGGTATTCGAGCCATTCGAGGAAAACATTGATTGGGTCGTTGCGCCGCGGCGGCTGTTGGCCAGATTAGCGGGTACAGTAACAGCGGAAGCCTAAGCTCCGAGCTGGCAATGACGCTGCGAACGTTATTCCAGATTGATTCACCAAACGACAATTTCGATCGTGGAATTTTAATCGATCGTTTCGAAACGCACGGATGCTCTCGGAACGAGGAAAAATTTCTTTCCGATGAATCAGAATAATTTACTCGGCAGCCGAATTCGTTTTTCTCCGTTTGGACACCTACTCCGAGAACGATGCTTCCTTACGAATATCTGAATAATTCATTCCCTGAATACCTAATTGATTTCTAATTGCGTTCAGTCCAAAGGGAGAATCTTTCATGCCGAAACTGGTCTTCGTTTGAATACAAGATCGAAACCTTATATTCTCACGATCTTTGTCTAAACTAGGATTTAACCAATACCTAAAGCGTTCTTCAAAATATCTATATCGCTGTCGAGTCAACTTCCGGAAAAAGAACGACGCCAAACGGCGTCTCCGGTCGACGATATGTTAACGCGATGACTGTTGTGTGAGAAGATTGCGAGTGACTTCATATACCTTCTACTGCACAGTATACATACAATACTTGATAGTGTATCGTACTGAATAATCTGATCTTTTGTAAAAAATTTCGAAGTACCCTTCAGAGTCAATACGCTGTACAGACAACGTGTCCGAAGGGTTCAAATATTCTACGAACCCGAAAATCGTCGGAATTTCTACAAAACTTCTTTGGCTCGAAGTAACTTGCTTCCGGAGAAAGCGAAGCTTGCTGCTTCCACTTCTGGCAGTGACACCGCCACCCGAAATCGTCTCTCACTAGGTGGTTCAAGGTGCATATGAGTGGGCCAACACACACAGACACGCATCGCAAAAAGTAAAACCGGAATGACTTTTTTGGAACAGGGAAAGATCAGAGAAAGGGACCGCGATCACCAGAACCAAGTGTAATTGCATGTGCGTCGTCGAAAAGGGTCGAGGGTCCTGCCGGGCTAATTAAGAGCTCGAGCTAATTTAATAATAATTTCTACCTTGCGGCCGCTTGGATCTTTTCTTCTCGCCAGTTTCTAGGCAATCAATTATCCATTCTTAAACGCCACATGTCCGCGGAGCAATAATTTACAAGGGGATCTCGCACGAGACCTTTCGTCGAACGGGTATCATCGTTCGCGGCCGAGTTTCATCGTTCCTTCGTCGTTTCGCCAACGTTTCTTCGAGGAGGAACAGTCTCTCGCAACAAAGGGAGGAGACGTCTGCTACTTGGGAGGATTGAGACGTCCTAGGTTATTTGTTTTGAGTGCAGCATGCCCCGCCCAGCTCGTCTCAGACTGTTCTTTGGCCGCGACTCGCGTTTTCGTCTCTCGCCGTTCGACTCCTCGGTTTCTTCTTCCGCGCCTCCGACACAGCGCGTTTTTGCGTTCTCTCTCGCCTCTACCTCTCTTCCTCGTTCCAGCTCTCGTTCTTTCGGGAAACGAGAATCGAGAGTCGAGAGAGCAAACGGAGAGCAAAGCGTTAGCTAGTCTTCTGTACCCGTTGGTCGATGCACTTAGGGTGACGCGTCCTTGGGGCTGGTTCTCTCTCTCTCTCTCCTCTCTCTGTCTCTCTCTTTCTCTCTCGACTAGACGCTGCCACCACAGTGAAATAATTCTGCAGCTCCGGTCTCTCGAGGAGTCTACGTCATGTCAGGGATCTGTCAGAAGAGCCGCGCATAGTTGCGGTAATGTCCACTGACCTGATTTAACGGAATCGCGCGCAATTTGCCGCCTCGATTCATTGATTTGCGGCATAAGCGGACCGCGCGCCGCTCGATTCAGTGAAAGCGCAACCAATAGCGCCGAGCCCGCGAGATCTTCTTGACGATCCCACTACCCGAAGCTTGTCAACAGGACTTTCAATTACCCTGCTATGCCTGAGAGAAGTTTGAACAAGTCTTTCACAAAGAGAATCTCGGATAAAATGATTACATTATGTCGCTACGGTTGGATTGTTGATTCACGAACAACCATTAAAGAACTATTAAACTATGGCAGTCGCAATCCATAAAAAAAGAAACAGTTACAAGGCTGGCAGAACTGTTCGCTAAATGTTCCAAGATTAGCATCTTCGTCTTTTCGCTTCTGAAGAAAAACTGTTTAAGGATTCTGAAAGTACTCTAGCAGCACAAAAATATTAGATAAATATTTTTTAAGCCACATTTTTTCATATGAGAAAAATATTGGATCTGATTATTGTATTCATATACAAGAAATATAAATTGAATGTTTAAAAAATATAAGCTGAATATTCAGAGAATATAAACTAGATATTTAAAAAATATAAAGTAAATGTGGATCCAATATTTGAAAAATATAAATTCAATATTTAAATAACATTCAATAAAATTTTCAAATTTAAAGTTTTAACAAAAATTAGAAACTATGAATATCTATTAGTTTCTGTGCACTGCTTGAGGGAATATTCCATTTTATCTTCGAAAGGACCTTATTACAATTAAGAAATTGTTATATTATGTTATATAATTTTATATAATTTCTGATATTACATAAAGATTTGTTTTATAATGAAAAAAAAATATTTTTTTCATAATATGAAATAAATATTATTTGTATATTAGGTAAAAATATTCTACTTCTAATATTAAATAAAGATCCATATATATATATATATTATTTAGAAAAAAATAAATATTAAGAATAAAATAAATATGGTATGTATATTTAAATATTAAGAATGGATTGAATATCTTTTTAATATTATATGAATGTGTATACAATATTTTGTGCTACTAGGTTAGAAGTGTCACGCTTCAAAATGAAATCACGCTCGTGGGCGTAATGTTTCGATTTTTTCGGGATCACGATCGAAGAGCTCGGCGCAGCGAAGAATGTCACCGTCGGCTCTACTAAAACCACGAGTACACAATCGGTAAGGCATGCAATTAATGCGATACCGATCTGAATCGTGTTACACAGGTTGCGAGAGCGCGGTTGCCGTTACGCCGGCAATCTCTTTTCCAGCTTTGCTCGAAGCCCGATCGTAACTCCGCCTTTTATCGGAGGAGTTTCGTTTCCGCCGGCGCGTGCAAAACAAACGGCGACGTTTCGCCGTACGTGAGTAAAGTCGGAGTCGAGTCGGATTGAGTCTCGACTAGAGTCTGGTCGGGTTGAGTCGTTGAGCAGCAACCCTCCTTTCTGTGCACCTCGTCCTCCCGATGTCCGCTGCTTGGTTTTCTTGGACCGTTTTCACGATGTTCCTCTCCTTCTTCGCCTGTTCGTTTACTCGATACAGTTGCCACGACATATCTGCTTTACGAGCGAGGAAAGCAGACGTTTATTATCGCGAGCGTCTCGCGATAAGCGTCCTCCCTCGACGTTGGTTCTTCTTCCTCGGACAGCGGAACAACCAGCACAATTCCTAAAGACTTCCGGTCGCGGAACGAACGCTCGAGAGATCCTCGCTTCTTGCCTATCAGCGGTGTCATAAACTGTCATTGTTGCTAGCGCGGCTGGAATCAAATTCAATGCGACACTCAAATCTAGCTTGTTTTCCGCGATATTTTTGTTATTAACATCTAGACTCCGGGATTCAATCTAAATAAACATTTTCTTTGGTATAATCGTTGAATGAAAATTTATATCCATCCCTATTAGCTGCAGTGGATTGGAAATAATGTAACTAGTGGTTGCGTATTATTAAATAAATTGCGGTGACAATGGTTAGGAAAAATTTATTTCCACACTTATCAGCCTTGATTATGGATTGAATATAATTGTAGAGTATTTAAGAATTCGTGTTCTCTGTAAATGACTAATATGGCAATGAACATACGAGGATCGGTGGAGCAACGATTTGCCGGGAACCAAGGACGAAATTCGGCAATAAGACGACGATGTCCTAGTGGTCATTAGACAGGAGGGGGCATAAATAATCTTGTTTTGGCGTCGGCCATAATTTTCCGTTCGGTCGCGCCGCGTTTCCAGTGACATTCTAATTTCGCTGGTGTTGGTACACGCGATAGGGCGGCCGTGGCTCGTCCTTGGGCTAGGCCCCCTGTAAATTCGGCTCGTTAATTCCGGCTAGTAGACACAGGCGATCGCGGATAATTAATTTCTAGTTCTCAGCGAGATCGCATCGGGGGCCGCACGTAGCGCTGGCGCGGCGTACACATATCCTGTAGTTAGAAACGATGGACGGGCCTAAGGTCGTACATCTTGCTCGCCTCTTTGTCGTCGTTTAACAGAGAAGGAGAGTAGATCTCTCTCGCACTCTCGCTCTGTCGGTCTCTTCCTTTTTCGACGTCCAATAACAGAGGAAGAGGGCGAGATGCCCGACGAGAACGTACGACGAAGACAGCGATCCACGAAGCGGCTAAGAATAGCAGGCGGTAGCCGTTCGGCCGATGCAAATTTCAAGCCCGAAAACATTCATGATGTATAATTCATCGTGCGGACTGGCTGGCGTCTGCCTACACGCGATACTACGCGTGCTCTCGTGACAATGACACAATGTTTGCGGTTACCGGAGGGTGTGTATCGATACCTTTGTACAACCACTCACACGTGTAGCTCCGGGAATACGACACGAGAAAGCGCGGCCAAATACTCGCCCCCTTGTACCGACAAATTTCTAAACATCTAGCCAAACTCTTCCCAGCTACCTCTGCCGAGAGCCTCGCAATACTCGGCCAGCTTTAGATACTCTTCTCAGTGCTAATGAAATGGTCACACTCGAGGCTCTTTTTAACTTTCTACGGATCATTCGGTGATTTATTTTGCTAAGATGTCGTTGGATTGTTTAAAAAATATTAACAAAACTATTAGACGATAGACAATTTTATTTTTAATTTTGAATGAGTGGGACGAAAACAATATCGAGCACTCTGTAAAATCTTTCTGAATGTTAGAAAGTATATTGCACGCTTAAGACTTGTCGTTCACTGTCAGATTTGCTTTAAGGTTGTTGGAATTTTCTTTTAATGTTAACGATGCGATTAGACGAGAGGCAATTTCTCTTTTCAACTTTCAATGAGTCGATCGACGTCATCCAAGTGCGACCAGATAAAAATCATACACTTCCGAAAACAGCTCGGGTGTGAACCAGTGACGTTAACGCGGGATAGCAATATAGACGACGAGCATTGAAGTATCTCGTCCGCCTATCCGTCTCGTTCAATCTCGCGAATCTTAGACAAGGAAAGGACTCGCGAATTTATCGATCGAAGCCTGCGAAGACCGACTGCTTTAGCAAATTTTATCGCGGACCCTAATGGTCGAAGTTTTCTCATACGCCGCGCAGGAGCTTTTACCGAGAAGGAACGAGTATCTTTCAAGGGGTAGACGCGACGTCCGCCGAGTTTCTGGATAACGATGAACCGTCTTTGAAATCCTGGTGCCCGATCGTTGAACCTGAACAAACGGAGCAATCGGTGATACGGCTTGTAAAGTCGTAAAAACAAAAGTATCTCGATCGAACGGCTCTTGATATTTGTGTAGATATCTACTTCGAACGCCGCGCGCGTCCCGTTAGAGCTGCGAGCTTGGTGAGGCCACATAGACACGCTCGTGGAACACGAATAAAAGTCCGGCTAACTGCATCCTTCCCGGTGAACCAAGTGAAAAAACGCATGCGTGCACCGGTACGTACCGTACGAGCCAAAATATCCTTCTTCTCGCGGAGTTTTATGTAACGAACTCGCACCATAAAGACGAGACGACGACCGATGTCTCCGGCTGCGCTCATGTCGACGGTAAATCTCCGACAAATACGGAGAAGCTCGTCGATTTAACTACCACTCTGATATTTTTACATTAATTGCTGGCTGGTACGGTTGTTCGTTGCAAAAGTTCCTGTTACAAACGTTGTTTGTTCGTTCGGACGAGAAAAGTTAGAACGATTATAGTTAGCGATTCTCTTGGTGCATTTAGAGACCCTCCTTGATTTTCGAGGAGAGCCAAGTGCATTTTTAAAGTTGAGAAATAGCTTGATGCACTTACGATACTTTAAGAAAAATGCTAACTTTTTATCATTTTTAATGACGGATCTCTTGGTGCATTTAGAGACCCACCTTGATTTTCGAGGAGAGCCAAGTGCATTTTTAAAGTTGAGAAATAGCTTGATGCACTTACGATACTTTAAGAAAAATGCTAACTTTTTATCTTTTTTAATGATGGATCTCTTGGTGCATTTAGAGACCCTCTTTGATTTTCGAGGAGAATGAAGTGCTTTATTAAAGTTGAGAAATTGCTTGATGCACTTACGAAACTTTAAGAAAAATGTTAACTTTTTATCATTTTTAATTACGGATGAAGGCGAATTTATGTATCGCAGGAAATGAGCAATTTGATTACTCGTTATCGAGATTAAAGAAAAATTGTCAATAGTAATTAGTTTGACCACGAAATACTTATCGATTTTCAAGGAAATTCAAGTACGATTTTTCAAATTGAAAGAAGAGGATTTTTCTAATTTGTGTTTGCATGTAACTTCAAGAATATATGATTGGTAGTGACGAGACTGGAATGTTTAATAGTATCTAAATGCTCGTCGTTCGGAGAAAGTGTACGCCGTGAATAGCGCGTCTGACTAGTGCGGTTGTTATCTACTTGTATTCATGCTCGACGACTCTGTCGCATCTACCGCTAATAATCATTTCAGAATTTTTCTATAATATGCAATCATTTTCTTCGAGCAACATTCTTCATGAACGTACACGTTTAATAAATTCATAAAAATATTGTTAAAACTTGTTGACCGCATTAGGGAAATTTAACAGAGTATATGTACGTGTCTCGTACACTTCCAGATAACAGTGATGATCGTATACTTCTGTATTTAGGTGATTAAAAAATTTATTTGTTTTCTGATTTTCTGACAACTTGAGCATGCTTGAGCTCTGTAAACATTTTGAAAATGAATGGTTATTACTAGACTGTGGATCTTCATGCACTTATGGTATAAAGAAGTTAGTTGAATGAAATATAAAATATTAATAGATTAGAAAAATTCAAGAATATTCCAATTTCGTTTTTAACGTGACAAATTCATTAAAGGATGAAATTAATTTTTATTTTACTCACGTTTCCCACAATCACTGGAGAATATTTTTATTTTGTATAAAGATCCGCAGTTTAGTTTCTATATTTTTGTACGAATTAATATTTTCAAACTATAAACTGCTAATTTTTAAATAAACCGTCTAACGGAACAAATTTTCTCTCCTTCTAGTTTTGATAAAGTTAACATAAAAATTGTAATTTGCATAAAGATACAGTATTAGGTGAGAGAATCGATCAGTTCCGTGTTGGAAAACGATTTCGAAGCAGCGATCTGTAGCATTGATCCGATGAAAGACGCAACCCGCCATGTGGTTAGCGGTCGAAGAAACCACTGTTCGAGGATTAACACGTGGAATTCCCACTTTCAATATGATAACCGCTTGTTTCCGTTAGCTAGTACTTTGCAGATCTCTCCCCGGATGCGAAGCGTAATTTTCGTGAATATTTTCGACACACTGCCGTATACCATCATTCGAGGATAAAAGCCACCATGTTTTAGCACATTTTTTGCCGAAGACAAACGCAAATGGAAACCGGATTTGCGAAAATAGTCGGATTTGCATGCATTATATTTGCGGCATCGAGGAGAACTGCACGCGAGTCGAACACGCGAAAACATGTCGTTAGGCGAATTCATTGTCCGGTGGCTCCGATTATACTCCGAACATGGCATGCTCGAAACTCCTCTGGTATTTCGGGATCGAAATAAAAATCACAAAATTGTTGGAGTAATTTCGAAAATTCGCAGTCTGAATCACGTAGTCTGGTCCTGTCAAATAATTTATTATTATACCAATAAATATTTTCAACGACAAACGTGTCGAGCGACGATGTAACAATATAATTCACTTAAATAAAAGAACGTATTACAATTCCAATTTTTGATATTATGAATTTTATTCTCGGCACTACGGTTCGATCATTTTTCTACACAACAAATAGCTATTTTGTAGGAATACTAAACGCTGGATTCGGATTTGAATCTTCTGGTTCAAAAACCACGTTAGCTATTAAATTATTTAATAGTAACTTACTAGTTAGTTATTAATTAATTATAATTAATTATTAATAATAATTAATATTAATATTTAAAAAATTTAATTATTAAATTAATATTAATAATGTAGAAAAATGATAAAACCGTAGCGCCTAGAATAAAATTCATAATATCCGAAAGATAAATTACGATCGATAAACTAATTAATTATTTAATTACAATTTTTATTAGAAACGAGTCGTGCGACAGTCGACAGCTGCAGCGAACACTAATTTCGAGAAACTTTCGGAATCGAGCTACCTCTGAAAAACAAATGAAATGTCGAGTAAATAGTTGTATATTTCAGTGAACATTTTTAATGAAACGTCAAAGCGCGTTGGCAGGCGACAATGCTCAATTTTCATCGACAAAGCCAGCGATTTATGGTGTTGCGATGGCAACGTGATATTTTACAGCGGTTACGCGTGTTGTAATTTACGATACTTTCACCTGCGCGTTTATCGGCAATAAGTGCGCGACGAGTGTGCCGCGCCGGTTGATTTAGAATTACAATTTGCGGTAATAAAACAACATTTCGACGGACCACCTAGACGGAGTTAGATCATCGAGTTGAACTATCGAGACTAATTAGCGAGGTTGCGTACCGCCAATTGGATATCACGTTCTCGCGACGTTTGCTCCCGATTGGATATCACCGAGCCGTGACGAGTTCCCTTCTGCTGCAAGAGAGGACGCGATCGTTTTACTCGACGCGCGTGCATACATCCGCCTCTAAACTGGTTCCCAGTTCGCCACTCTAAGAGCAGGATACCACCTCGTTCTCTCTTTTGCCCCTCTACCGTCGTGCCGCTATCATTACTCAGTGCAAATCACTCGCTAATTACATCGAAAACCGATCGCGCGGACGGTTTTATCCAGGTGAACTAGTTCCGATCGAAGACAGTAGCTACTACTTGTTCTAACGTAGCGATGGCGGCCGATATTCCGCATAAAGAAATTACAATTTTCAGATTTTTATAGTGCAACTACAGCGAATTCAAAAAATGTTTACCCACATCTTTTCGATAGAATTTTCTCAAGGAAATTATCCTTTTTATAATGA
>CM052336.1:9044448-9086034 GCA_028455595.1 Lasioglossum vierecki | reverse complement strand
GATATATGCAAGGACTACAGCTAGGTAACTGTTCCATTATCAAATCGGTCCAGTGATTATCGACATGTTCCTCTAACTAGTTCGGATAACCGTGGTTCCACTGTATCGTGGATCAAAAAGGTAAATATAACGCGAACTATACCGTGTTTGGTATCGTTTCGATCAGAGAAACGTCTGGAGTAGGTGAATAAAAACTTGATAATAATACGATTCGATACAGGGAAGATTTCTAAGGAGATAGAGGAGCAATGTCAGTAGTCGCAAGAGCATGTGTTCGCAGGTTTCGATTAGCCACGGGTTTGGGTCGGGAATAATTGATTGCTCGTAAGTGTGGGTCTGCCTAATAGGCATTCAATAGCGATTCCTTTTTATCGGAGGGTGACGAGAAGCGTAGAATAAATGTGACGCCGGCGCGGATGTCGCGGCTCCGAAGTAAAAACCTTGTCGCGTATTCCTCTCGCGTGGCTCCTCTTCTTGTCCGGCTTCTTCCTCTTCCTCCTCATCTTTTACTCTTCTTCGCCCGCCTCAGGTTATCTTCTCCGTGCCATGGGGCACTTGAGGCACGACGAAGACGACGACGAAGAAGAGGACGGTCCTCTCTATAGTAACGTTCCAGGACGCGTTCAATCGTTTCTCCTTGGCCGTTCCCCGTAAAACGGGCGACGTCGGCGACTACTATCTGCCACTTCACGTTGTCCACCAGCCTTCAGTCACGAGTGTACTCATCGTGCACAGGGGAAAAAAATGGTCGGCTCAATCAACGAGATAATTTGCATGCCGCGCGCGTTACGCGCCATCTGCAAAAAGATGAATTGGAAAAAAACGGGCTCGGTGACTCGGTTCGATGCAACCTGCCGCTGCTGTCTCGCGTTACCCGCAAATTGAGCTTTCGCTAAATGGAACGCGGTGACGAATTCGATGATGCTCACCGGCTTTTCATGGAACCATAGTGCGCTGTCTGTACGTCAAACTAGGAGGCGCCGGCTGTCTCGCTGGTTCTTAGAACATTCGCAGACTTGTCCGCAACCAATCTTCGTATACTCGCAACAAACAGCCTTTGGTTGTGTAGAAGACATCGTCGATTTGATGATATTAAAGCGTGTCGCCTGCATCATCATTCTGAACTATATTTTTCCGTTTGTTCGGAAATTTTTTTAATATCGTTCGTTCGAGAAATACATATTTACGTTGGGGTATTCGTGTGGGGATACTCGCTGCTCATTTCTAAACAATTTCGAAACTTTGGGAAATATTATAACAAGAAAAAATTAAAATTAAATTAAATTAAAACAATTTTGCAAGTTCGATTAAACTTTCTACGTTTCGATCCTAATATGGATCCTTTTCAAGAAAGAGGAAACAACTGCGTCTGTAAATTTTTAAAAGAGTTTTCAATATTAATGTACTGACAAACCTGCTTTATGAAAAAATTATGGACAGGAATATATGTATGAGCACATGTTGTTTCAGTGCCGGTACACAGGTTACTGTGGTATAGAAATATTTGGGAAATGTTCTAGATTATGATTAGGCTAAGGAAATAATAAGACATTTTTATTTTACATTAAAAATATTGGAAGTGACATTGAAAAGTCGAAAAACGCGATAAAAGTGAGCGAAATGGTGGACGGCGGAGTCCGCGAGTTAATATAGCCAGTCGTCTCTCAGTGGCGGAGAAAATAGCGATGATTTGATACATGAATGCATCCTGCCGCCCGTATTTATTTAAGCGGAGTGTTTGTTCAGTCATCTCTTTTGTAGCGGTGGTTATTAGCAGCGATTTAATAGAGGTGAATTCAAATTTAGATATTATCTAGCCAGGAAGGAATGCCTATTGTTCCAGAATCGGAGAGAAAGAATTTAGAATATGAGAATCATCCTCTTCGCCGCGGTACGCAGCCGCGTCCGTTGGATAAATCTGTAAACATTCAGGGATTGACATGTAACATTTTTCAAGCACTCCGTCGGATTAGACTGTACCTATACAGTTCGCCGCGGGGCGAGCATGATCTGTTAGGGGCTTTTAGTGGTCGGATTTATTGAGCCGGAGGATCGCACGCGTCGAACGTTAATCTCGAGCGAATCGTTGTCAACGCGGTACATCAGTCCGGCGATTTGTCACGGCAATTTGCCACTGTCGCCCGGGAATTCGTTGACCGGCGTGATTTGTCACGATTTGCCATGCCTATTTGAGAAACATTTTCGGGCCGCGACCATTGTCAACCGGAACGCCAGGTGACTTTTTCGTTGGCTGAATGCGAGCCGGTCGGCTCGTGCTTTGCTCGCTAGGAAGGTAGTAAATTTTGTGGTCGACTCAATAGAGATGTGGCCCTCTTTCTTGGCTGTTGCCGTGACGGGATGCACCGTGCAGGGAAATGCGCCGGCGATCCTCCAGGATTTACGACAAAGTAAACATTAGTTTACGAGAATCAAAGTGTCGCCGGGCACGCTCGACAGTGGGAGACGATATTTGCCAAGGTTCTGAACGTAGAAAATAGGAGGATACACCTCCTTCCTTTTCTTTTCCATTGTCATAAATGATCGAACCAGTGTGCCGCGAATAAATACTTATACTATCGTTAAGATAAATTACGATTAATTATCAAAACCATGGCGAATAAATTTACAGTTCGAGAAAGACATTAATTCCGACACCGTCCCAAAAGTGACAAAACAGTTTGAACGATTAGTACTAACAGTGTCCTCAAAGTGGATAAAAACGTCGGAAAGTCTTCCTCGCTAGTTACTGATATGTCACCCTCCAGTATAAATACGTTTTCCAAATTGCCTTCTAGCATCCCGTGTATAAGACAAGGCCCGCTAGATAGCCTGATGAGTCCTCTAGTGGGTCCAGGACGAAACACTTCCTTCCTATTTTCTTTTCCATTGTCATAAATGATACTTATACTATCATTAAGATAAATTACGATCAAGAACCAATTAATTAATTGTAGAAAATAGTATCGAGCATTTATTAACGCTTCACCTACGGAGAGAGATTTTGAAAGACATTATTACTGTCAGATGAAGTATCTTTCACGTGACATCTTTTTATAATAAGTAGACTGTGGATTAATATATACGATAGAAATATGGTTTGTATCAATAACGAGATATTTGCACAAATATAGAAAGCAAACTTTAATGGACCAAGACATTGGTTTCGCTACGCGTCATCTTCTTGTCATTTTACAGAAAAATTTGATGAACTGTGTCCAGTTCTATTGATAACTTTAGCTTAAAATCGTGGCAGGATGGGAGGTCCTGGAGGAACCGTTAGCAAAGCAACTCCTCCGGTAGAGTCCGATGAAGCGATCCACGCGATTCACGAGATCCACGCGGCGCATCTATCCCGACAGGCGGTGTCCAGCTGAGAGCCATCGGCGTCGGGTCGGTAGCCGCGTTTTTCATCGGCGTGTCGGGGCCTATTCAAGTGTTGGCAGTTTTTCACGCGGCAGGCGACAAATATCCCCACTAAAATCCTCCTTAGACGAGTCCCTACGTGGTTGGGGATGTCACGCCGGATCCTATCCCCGGCAACATTCACCATATCGGTCTCACGCCGGTGACAGCGAGCAGTGTTCGCGATTCGCTCCTCCGAATCCTGGTGATCCAGTCTAAGGTTTTTGCAACAGCCTAGTCGGAAAGAGCGGTTCAACTGTGACGATCGTATCGGGACAGATTTCGGGATAGCGACGACCGTTGCAACTCGCGTAGATCGGCTTTCCCGTTTCCTGGCCCAATTAGCCAGATTTTCGCAGGATCCTCGAGCACAATCGCCCAACTATCTGGCCTAAGATCGCGGGACCGGTCAGCTAATTGTGCGCCAGTATTCCCGAGATCCGTTGCACCGGATTGCAACTCCTCTCTGCCGCTGCAATAACGCCCTCGCATCCAGACAACTCTCTGTTCAAGAAACAAGACGATTCTCGTTCCGCGTACCGGCGAATGTATAGTGAACGTTCATGATGGATCTCCGAAGTGTTGGACACGCTTATCATCACAGTCCGGATTTTGGCCAATCGACCACTCGATTCGAGAGACGTGTTCAAGTTGAAGAGTGATCGAAACATCGTTGATATTCGTTGAACCGTGCGACGTTTATTGGCCATAAATTGTGCGGCTCCCTGTTGTAGTTCTAATAAAAAGTAAGTTGCGAGGTCCTGGAGGCAGCGGGTATCTCAATCTTTAAGCCGGATTAGTGTCATGATTCCAGCAACTTACGGCGCGTAGATTGAGATGACAGTTCAAAGCGGCGACGCGCAGATATGTTTACGGCGATTCGGTAAGTTATGGCTGTGTTAAAACGCGTTGTAAAGACCGTGGGAGATTATCGAACAGAGGCGATCGGGAGTAGATTATCCCCGTTTACTTTGCCGGTGATTCATTAATTGAGTCGGTGGTGATCGTTTACAACCGCAGCTTCTGTGCAATCGACACATCCCCGTGGCATCTTTCGCGGAAAATGGTCGATCAAAACCGTGAACGCGATTGTCGAACGAATTATCGAAATTCATGTTTATCAAAAAAAAGCAAGAGAAGTGTCTTTCTATTTTTAGTGTATCGCAGTAGGTATAAAAATATGAGAATTCTTGAAAATTTCTCACTGAATTGTACAAATGGATTCAGATGCAAATATTTATTTTCAAATATTTTACCCTGGTATTAGAAACACATTTACCCTGGTATTAGAACACTCTGCGATACGTCTCACGATGAAGATAACGATAGTCGCGTTTTCTCTTTAGCGTTTGATAGAATGATTCTAGTTCTAATGACAGTTGCTCTTTGGCCGAGGCAGCAGTAAAAAGCGACACGCTCTAAATCCGACGAAACAAAACGAACGTCCGAATGCAAATGAATTCGCGAATAATTACGTCACCTATTTATGGCGAGTGCGACGCATGACACGGATCCTCGTTCGAATCTTGGAACGCGCGTCATGGAAATCCTCGGAATGGCGAAGTGTGCCCCCGTAGACTCACGTTCGTGTTCGGCCTCGATGGGAATTCTTCTCAACGATAGTAGAAATACTGGAAAGACTGGATTTTTCATGGAGAGCTTGCTGTTGTCGTGTGTTACGGTGCCGGTGCCATATCGTCTGCCATTCGCAGTTAGAAATTTTCTTCGTCAAACCCTCGCCTCTCTCCCCTCGCCACCTCGCCGACGAATGGCGAGGGACACGCGTTTTAGCATTTTCCTCGTTACGTAACGGCAAATTTGAATTTTAATGGAGCCCACGCCTCTGCGCCTCGTGGACGCGAAGCTGCTGTATCGAACCGCGATCAAGCATATTCCTCTGACTAATTTGATAGATGGTCGTTAACGAGCCGGCTGCCAGCCGATGTCCAAACGCTATCGTCAGTCGCCTCGGAATTATTCACTTGTATTGTTGTCCGGCAAGCACTCTCCGCAGTCGTGGTCGTATTTGAACGTCAATTATTCCGATTCGTCAATTGTTGGAACGCAAAACGTCATACAGGGCGGGGGGAAATTGATTCTACGATCTTGATACGAATGAAAGACTTTCCATTCTCTTTCGTGTAATGTTCGTCTACCGATGTTTGCTAGTAGTTTGCGAATATTAGTAAGCAGCAAATATCTTGCTGCAACAGTTCTGAAAGAATGATCTTGAACATTTCTAGCTAACCAAAATGTATAAATAAAATATTAAAAATCTTTTGTATATAACGTATTTGCACAAATTCTATGGACACTCAGAGAAATTTACTAATATTTTTAGGGTACCTTTATCCAGGTACCTGGTTGGCTACACAAAAGTTAATTAAACATAAGGCTGTTGAACGACAGAAAAGAAATCATATTTGTATGTATTCTTTCTATAATAAACGATAGACCGTTCGAAAATATTTTTAAAATTTCGGTTACCTCCAGCTCTGTAAAAGTAAGACCATTAAAGTAGCACTGGAAGGGAAATGTACTTTTATATTTATATAATCTACTTAATATAAATTTATTAAGAATTGTCTGCGCCAATTGCAAGAATTATCACCATTATCACCAATTCATACAACTTGATAACAGCACGATGCTCAAAGTGATTCGAACACCTTCGAGTAAGTCCCGCAACACGCAGCCGTATCTTCGCGAGTTCATTTTCGCGAAACGTTCGCGTGCGAATGTCGGCCACTCCATACTCGGTCAAGTATCCATTTGAAGCTTCCGTGCCGGCCGTTCCAATGCAATTAAACCACGAAACTCGAGACGGCTGCATTTTCTGTGCCGCGATGCACGTTACCACTTGATCCACACACCGCATCGTCCAAAAAGCACGCGACCACTTCCCTCCCTCTCTCTCTCTCTTTCTCTCTCGTTACTCGCGGAAGGCAGAATCTTATTTCACGAAACCGACAAGCCGAAATTAGAACGCAAATCGTTTGTATAATTGATAACCACCGCGATCTTTACTGTACGGTTATAAAACATTATACCCTTTCATCACTTTCGAATCCCGAGGTTTCACGATTCCATACCGCGGGAATGACCAGTAGGGTAGAACTTAGTTATACTTGGTGAAAATTTTTTTACGAGATTTCTTTCACGACTCCTCCTAAAATTTTTCCATTTGGCAAGACATTTGGTATTCCTGCAAAAGATGAAGTTGATCGGATAAGGGAAAGACGTGCCACATTGACGTTAAAGTTGCGAAAAACATGAGAAATTTTATAGGAAAAAAAAGATAACACAATTTTTTTAGAAGCTTTTAGTTTTTAATTTCTGTTTTCATCAAATTTGGATAAATTTTAGCAAAGTTACCGCAGTTTGAATATGGAGCGAATTTTGAATTAGCTGTGGCCGCTGAAATCGGGCAGATACCCCACTGAATTCAAGTACTTTCCTTTATTGAGATAAATAGGGTGAAGGGGGTCGCGTGAAAACGGGCCAGTGTTAGAGAAATAAAAATCTGTGAGTTTTATTCGTTTGTCTGCAAGTTTTAATGGCTCTTGAAGATCGGAGCTCGTTTGATGGTTTCTCGGTGGCTGTGATCAATTGACGTGACGCAAAGTAACGTAATTATTAGATAGATGTAATTACCTGTACAATTACTTGCGAACAAACGAAAAATTTTAGCTCAAGAACAAGGAACGAAGCAACAATATCTTGAAAGTGAAAGTATACGATATGCAGCGTTCTTTCTTGCAACCATAGAATTAAGAGATCGTTAAGGAAATGCAGAGACATTGTGTCGCCGAATGAGAACGCGGTTTGCGATCGGCTAGCGACGAGATTGGGCATGGGTTTCTGTAAAGTTGACGGGGACATTCTAAAGTAAGCGTTTTAAGAGCATGCCGGCGTGCCAACGGAATTCCTTAGCAGCGCATCGAGGTGGATTCGAACGAGGTAGGCGGGATGGTGCGAAAGAAAGGAACGTTTGATCCACCCCGCTGCTCCAGTGCTCCAGCAACGAGCCAATAACCCAGTCGAATTAAACCGAACGTGTAATGAACGCTTCCGACGTCATTGGTACCGGCACGGCGCGGCGTGCAGCTCGTTGCAGCTCGGGTGCAGGTTGGCGCGAGCACTGCTGTGTTCACCTGTGTTCTGTAACACGAGATGCATTCGCATTACGCAAGTCCTTGCGGCTGCG
Organism: Lasioglossum vierecki; assembly: GCA_028455595.1. Classification (NCBI taxonomy): domain Eukaryota; kingdom Metazoa; phylum Arthropoda; class Insecta; order Hymenoptera; family Halictidae; genus Lasioglossum; species Lasioglossum vierecki. The sequence continues at coordinate 9,078,425 of CM052336.1, read as the reverse complement.
AACCGCACGCAGCCCGTATGCAGCTGGGTTATTATTTACAACTCGCGGCGTTACTCTTAACTTCTGCGTTTCTTGATTTCATACGGCGCGAACTCTACGACATTGATCGAAATTACAACCTTGATTCGAACCCTCGACCCTCTAGGCGCGAGGATTTTTTTCGAACATTTCTCTAGAACCGGCAGATTGCACGGCGAAGATTTACACATTGGGAAGAAAGAAAATATCTACCTAGTTATTAATTATAATTAGCAGACTGCGGATCTTTATGGAAAATAAATATTGCCTGCATCGATTGCAAAAAATAGAAACCAAGTTTAAAATTGTCATATAATTTTGAATTTCATCTACTCAATTTTGCTATAAATGCATTAAGAATTATAAGTAAAATCCGCAATATATTGATAATACAAAGCATTTGTTTTTATTTAAATCAAAATTTATGCTTCCATCGTCCCAGTAATAATATGAAACTGTACACAAAATTGATCAAGTCTTCCCGACACGTAATTTATGTAATTTAGAGCACTGGAACGTTGTATGGTAGTGATTGCTAGTTGGAGAGCGCGACGTGGCAGCAATGAAATTCGAATATTTTCAAAGTCCCAGGGGAAAAAAGATCGACCGCAGCGATAGTCGTCTAGCGGTCCGTCACTCGTAGCAATATTATTATCGGATGCGAATGAAGATAGAATCGTGAACTAGCTACAAGATACAATTTGTCCGGTATAATTTGTTTCCGTCGCTAATTATCTCGTATATCTCCTCCTTATCTGTCAGAAGCGATCCGCCGCGCGTCCCGTGCTTTCAATTTGCACCGCTACTAATAGTAACCTTCGTTTTATTCGGCCGCGAGGTTCGTAATCGTGCGAAACTTATTTGAATACTATAAATCATACGGAGATCGCGAGCGATTAGCTTGCGTGCCACAAATTGAAATCTCGCAGGTGCAATAGCAAATACCGGTCGAGAGTGCATAGACACACTCGACGTGCATGTCCATTTTCCCCCGTAGATTTAGAACGCGTTCCTTGAATCGAACGAATGTGCATTTAACACGTTTGTCCCCGTTTGTTGCAGGTTACCACAGTTTGCCGTTTTAGCGAAGATTTTGTGCCTCCTGATGGTACGTATCAAACACTTTCCTATTCAATGCTTTATTTATCGGATGATCGCTAATGGTCCATTAACATTTTTTAATCGCTGTGCTGTATTGAAAAGTAGCTTAACAGTTTTCCTCTAAAGGTTATTTCATTATGTTACTGGCAGGGTCTTCTCGGCATATGATCGAAATTGTTGTTGCTTGAAAAGTTAATTAAGATATCGTCGCGCGTGAATTTTGTATATAAACATTCATTTTCTGTGTATTATAAAATTGCCATTAATTTCAAATGTTTTCTCAGACAATTATCGAATTTTTCTTGAGGTATGAAAATGCAAGTGGTAGCTTTGTGTTCCAGTTTTGTTAGATCGAAATGGTTGTCATTGTTACAAAAAACTAGAGCATCTTAAGTGAAAAATTCAAAAAGTTTTGCCAACAGAAATTCAATTATAGAAATGGCAACAACTCGAAGTAGAGACGCTAGTCTTTACCACGAAATACAACTTTAAATATCTATAAAAATTTTAATAATTGATATAAAAGAAAAGGTTCCGCTAAATTTTAGAAAACGTTATCGAGAATATTTTGTTCAAGTCTAAACAAAATCGTTCGTGAAATAACACAGGTTTTCTGTTAACAAAATCCAAAGATATTTTCGTTAAAAAATCACACTACACACGATAAACTTTGAACGAATTAAAATGAGGAAAAATATGGTTGTTGGATAGCGTACTCTGTTTTTCGTTACACTAAGCCCTGGCTCTATCGAAAAAAGTATTCGGCCGTGTTTTCGCGCTGGAACCATAATTTCGGGGATATACCGGTGACCCGGTTACGTTACCTTTAACGAGCCGTGTAAAATTTGAACGAGGGCTTTGGCCGCGTTCGTGCGGAATCCGTAAACTCGCATACTTTAGTTGTTCCGACGGATATGTAAGCGATGTAAGATACGTGCCAGAGCTTTGTACACTGAATGGTGACTAGGTCAGATCGTAGATACCCAGTGCACGGGACCGGGTCGCCGTTTAGGGTAGGATGGCGTGTCGAAAGTTCATCCAGGTCCTGGTAAATCGTCGGTTAAATTGCCGAGCACCTTACCTGTCATAGATTAATGACCGGTGCTTCTACTCCTACGCGTTCGAGCGTAGGTTTCGAGCAGTCCTTTGTCGGCCGCGAGCCCTTTGATACCTTGTCGTGTACAATGATTCTCGATGATTCGTGTTTCGACTAGGATCCTTAGATTTTTACTATACGAACTATAAAGAGCTCTCGAAGTGAGTTTCGATTTTATTGCATCAATTAGGTACAACATTCATTGAGACATTAATCGAGTTTTCGAACACATAAATGTTTTGTTCGATCAGCTTCGGAATAGTTTTTTTTGCGTAAACATCCCCAGTTTGATTAGAACTGTAATGAAATTGATTTTTTAAATTGTAATTGCAGTTTATTATGCCAGCTATAAAGCGACTATGTAATAATGCGTCGTGTGCAGCAACCTACAAAAAGTTGAATGGAAAAATACTGCAACCGCAACCGTGTGATTGGTATTTAGAGGATAGGAAAGTGGCGAGTTCGTAACTGTGTCTGCAGTTTCAAATGCGATCGGTTTGCAAGAGAAATTGCAGCAAGATAGCTTGAAAACACAAGATCCAATTTCTAAGTTAATCCAAATAAAACAATCAATTCTGAAAATAACAAATAAAACAAATTGTAACTGGGTACCGAAAAAAAAATTTAACCAAAATTAAAAAATTAACCAAAATTAGTTTTTTATTTCTAAAGTAATCCCAGCGGAATACTATAAAAAAAGGATTCGACAATATTCATTGAGGATTTGGATAGGTACACATATGTGCTTTGAATAGGCCTGGCAATGAATAAAGAGCAACTTGTTATTGTTACTTGTGATTTGTCACTGGGTTTGTTTAACATTTCTCTGGCATGAAGTAATTTTCCTTAGATTCGTTACAATCCTATATTAATGTCTACCGATGCTGATTCATTTTCATTTCATACGTGTGCCACGTGCAATCGATAATTCGAGATGCCGAGTTACTTCGCAGCTAGTATAATCGCACAGGAAGTACTTGGCGTCTAAACGGAATATTTAAAAAATGATTGATTTATAGAGATATACCTACCTAGAAAGGCTTTTGTATTTCTCGTAAAGCTTATCAATAAGATAGCTGTTGCTGCCGCATCTTTTTCACCTAAACATGTTTCACTTTGTTTTGTTGAATTACTTGGTAAATATTTGTTCAACAGAGCTTATGAATGAAATACTTCGGCGCCATCGTTCATATCGGGAACATAAGAACACGACTTTTATCGAAGGGAATCAATTTAATCGACGCGTGGCAACGTCGCGATAATAAGTAACAAAGTTGATATCTTGTATTACGTCGATACCCAAGCAACCGTACCTAGGCTAAACCTATCCCTATCAAGATAATGTTGATGTTTGCGAATTATCGTGCTTACAAGTTACACATACAACATACAAGCTTATATTGGATCGGCAACTAAGTTCGCGACCTCCATATTTTCTCAAACAAAGTCTCAAACAAAATATATATATATTTTTTAAACACGAGAATTTTATATCAAATTAATCGAAAAATTCAGAGGTTTCCGAATTGATACAATATACGAAAGAATTACGAAACAAAAGGTCGCGAATATCGTTACCAACCTAATAAATTTTTGAAATTTAAACTTTCAAATATACAAGTTTTATAATTTTCAAATGCTTAGGACTTCACAAGTCATCGCTGAGAGTATGGCGCTAACAAAGGCATACCGAAGACAAATCTGTGTACCTGACATTAGAATCGGTAAAATAAAGAACGCCGTCTAGCCATCATAACATCTCCACGTCGCCACTCCTGAAATAAAAGAACTGCAGATTCTACAGCCATTAATGGACAGCTCGTGTTCGCTCGTTAACAAATTTCGGCATCACTATACGCCCTTTGTAGTTCCCGCTATAACGACATGCCTCCGTCCTTCTTCAGCATTTTCACTTCTGCAAATGAATCGCAGAAAAGCCTTACAAGGGACGAACGACCAGACGAATGATTCGATGCCGTGATATGCGAGTCGTCCGTAAAAATGTTCTTGTTTGGAGTCGTGAAAGACCCGTGACGCCCTTAACGATTTCGCTTTCGGTCCTCGCACCGAAAACACGTCTCGCATATTCTTATTTGCTCTCGTCCTTTGAACCTTTTCAAGAATTGGCGGTCTCTCTTTTTGCCTGCTCACGGAAGAGCCAACCATAATCCCTAGACTGCAAATTCTTATGCAATTTTTCATCTTCATACGTTGTTCTACCAAAACCAGAACGATAACTAAATTTTTTGTACTAACTAGAAGATTCCTTCTGGTCAAAATTCAAAAGCCAACAATAATCATAGACCTTTATGCAAGTTTTCGCTTGACTTCATCAAAATCAGAACGAATGAAAGAATTTGGGGGTCGAATTTCGAAATATCCTTTCTTATTCCTTGTATAGACCATAAAGGAAACCTCTGTCCAAAATTTCAGCTTTCGAGGTATAAGAGTTTAGCCTGGGCGTTGATGAGTCAGCCAGTCAGGACTTCATTTTTATATAAATATAATTATATAAATAAAATTAAATATTAAATATCATTTATATAAATATAATTATATAAATAGATAGATAGATAGATTATACATATATTCTTCATTCTTTTCTAATTGTAGAAAACCTAACCATTCTTTAAGTTTATATAAATATAATTATATAAATAGATAGATAGACAGATTATACATATATTCTTTATTCTTTTCTAATTGTAGAAAACCTAACCATTCTTTAAGTTTAATTTAATCAAATCTTTAACCAAATCTTTCAAATTTGAACATTGCATCTTATATTCAAATCGGGCTCGAACTTATGCAACCATCTGATAGATTAAAAAATGAAAGAGTCAAGTGTCTCAGTTTTAAATTTAAATGTAATATAAAGGTTGTTGCTGAAACAAACACTGCCAGTCAACCTGTTCATCTTTGTGTTAACATGGACAATTATTTACGTTCGTGAATGTTGCATATACTAGAAACGGGCGAAGACTTGTTACCACCTTTTTCAGTGTTGCTACTGTCGATTCACTGTTATGCCATAACTTTACAATTTCTGTGACGCGAGTCGTTCAACCGTTCGGTTAATTCAAGAAGCGTTTCGTCCGAGATTTTTCTTGTCAGCCGGTACAAGTTGTAGCGGCATCGTTGCAGATGTCTGCAATGTTGCCGATCACTTTGTACAGTGCGAAATTGTTTACAATTGCAGGTGGTGATGTGCGGGGCGGTGCCGGCAATGGTGCGCTCCGTGAGTCTATACTCAACTTGCAGCAGCGGCAATGTTACCGTAATGGGCCGCTCAATCAAAGCCGTTGGACGCAATGATCACAATGCACCCTACCGTAAGTAAGACCACAATAAATCACGTGTCTTCGACAAATAAATTTCACGCGTCCTCGAAAGTGTGAAGCATTTGACTAAATTCATTGATCTCCCGAGCACCAACAACAATTTTAACGTCAATCGAAGGCACAATTAATTCTACGTTTTCTTCGATAATATTAATTATTCTTGTTGGGAATAAAAGTAACTATAACGAGGTATAAACTCTAAATAAAATAAAGCTAAATAAACTATAAGGAGCTATAAAAGTAACAGGCACGCGTTGCCTTGTAAAAATGACAAGATTTAATTTAATTAGACTTTGCGTGATTGTTATTGTATTATGTGCTCTAGTAAAGATATTTGTTAAATCATTTCTTATGTACATGTCTTATATAAAAGCATTAATATAACTTCAATATTTGTAAATTATTGCAATTTGTTCGGTTGTGGTGGGTTCAGTGTTAGCCCTCTGTAAACATCGTTCTAGATGATTATTATTGCAATAATGAAATTCTGTTTGAAGTATAAATAAGCACAGATAATGTTATTAAGAAAGAATGCAAACGATGCTGGAAAATGCGTTTTGTCTTATTTAAATGCATGAACAATTTAGAAATGAGAATGTCGAAGGCATTTGGACCCTCGTTAGTGAATAAGGTCGGCCACGCGACACCGACACAGAAAACAGCTTCCGACTAGGTATAGCTCATCAACGTGTGTGGGTTCGTTGTACAGGACGAGTCGATTGGTTAATTGAATCGGATCGGGTAGCAGGCTGGTGACGTTATCTCCCCGAATCGATAGTTTCGTCGACTAATAAGGATTCCGAACAAAAGAGTGGCGAACTCCTCAAAGAAATAAACGTCTGGGTCTAACGGCAGTAAAGATCTTAATTTATAGCGATCCTTATCGATCGACCTAGGGTCACAGGGCCTTATCTCGTTCGCTCTCCTTCCCGGGAGTCGAGTTTTATCTTTACGAACTAATAACCAAGCTCTATTTCCGCGGAGTCCGGTTACGTGCACACGTATACGGGAAAGAACCAACGGGGAGCAAAAGAAAAACCGGTCATCGAGAAGCTTGGATGAATTATCAGCGTACCGCTGTCTCGTTTCGTCGCGATTGTTTTCGACTAGACAATGCTTATCTCGCGTTTGGCTCTGCCGAAACGAATCTAAGCTCGTTTCCGTCGCTTATTTATCGGGACAGCGTCGCCTCGTGAGTTCATGGCCGTTCTACCAAAATTGGGGCTCATTGTATCAACATTGGAAACGGGAAACTCGTCGAAACGATCAGTGTCGAACTTTTTAATTTAGCATTACATCCAGATGGGATGAGCGCATTCGTGAAAAGTTATCAAACAAAATATCTTCGAATATTTAACTGGAACGTTGTGCTACCAAAACAGGTCTTATCGCTGTCTCTGAATTGAACATTATGCTAGGTAAAAAAGCAAAACAAGTGAAAATCAGTAGATATCCATGCTTCCAGCTGGAAGTTCGTGGCCAGCACGCCACTCGGTTAATTTTAGGCGGCAAAGTCGAATTACCCAAGGTGCTGGTTGCCAGTATCAGCGAGAGGTATCGCGAGAGTGCGAGGCGGCTCCTCTCCCTCTTGCTCGCGAGGAAGGGGAGGAAAGATGGTCTGAAAGGAGGGAAGAAGGCTTGTGCAAATAGAGGAGCCAGGTTTCGCGCCGCACGCTGCGCCGCGTCTGCACCTCCCCGAGATCCATCACCTTCGTCCACCTCTTCCACCTTTTTCCACCTCCTCGGTCTTCTCCTGTTGCTGCCGGTCTGCCTCCACTCTCCACCTTTTCCTTCGGCGTCTCCTACCTTCGGCTCTCAACAAAACGAGCCGAGCTCTCCTCTCCTGGCTGCTAGCTGCTGCCTCGATTACTCAAGCTCCGTCCCGCGAAACAGACCAATGTTAGCCTGCATGGAACATTCAGACACCGTGAGAGCGTCCTTGAAACTTTGGATCCTAACCGGCCCGGCCGGGCGACCGGGTGACTCCGGAGGATTCCTCTTGACGGGGCTTCAGTTCATAATTAGCCTCGCGTGGAAAAGCTGTTTGTTCGCGGACCAGCCGCTAATTAGTTACCTGGACTTTATTAATCTATTTTATGACGGCGTTGTCCGGACCGCGTGCTCGCCCTGCTCGCGATTAAGATGACTAATTAACGAGCGCGCGATAGTTTCAGGATTAATGGGCGATTCTGACGGAAACCGGTCAGAAAAGTTTTCTTGTAGGCAGTCTGTGATCTTGTAAACCCGCTGCTGAAATGCTCCGATCAAGTTCATATAACAGCCGAGTCTACAAGAGAGTAAATAGTGACGTCTGTGTCGGGAGTCCATTATGTGATGCTCACAATTTATGGATTTTATAATTGGCTACCTAGGATGTTATCGTCGATCATTGGTTTGGCTAGACTTTTGGTGATAGACTTGAACTTCAAACAAAATTGCAACTGATTGTGCGAAGGCTATCAATTTCTTTTGTATGACATTGAGAATGCGCATTTTCACGAGAATTCATTTCTGCTGATGCCAACTGGTGCGTTTCGCATCGTTCGGGAAACATGTCCTGAATGTTCAACGTGGAATGATAAAAGAGTCCATTCATCCCGGTAAACGTGCGATTAGGTTCTAACGAACCGATACGCCGCCTAGACGTATCAATACACCGGAGACGATAATTCATAGATGTCACGCGCCAGTCACCGACTTTTCATTATCTAATTAACCCGGCTAGCTGGAATGGTCGTATGGAATAGTTGTAATTATATGGATCCTCGTGACATTTTTATCGCGTGGAACTGCCTTAATTGGCCCGCGAAGGGGGTCTCATTCCCCTTAAACGTCTCGTGTAGTCACTATAGCTCATGATGCGACACCTTGCTGACCGATACGAAGAAACAGGACTACCGAGAGAAAGGGAACGAGAGTTACGAAAGAAAGAAAGGGAGCGGTATCGAAAAAGGACGAAAGAGAGGAGCTCTCTCTCCCTCTCGGAGGCTGCAGCGGCATTCGCTCGCCTTGGAATTTAATTATTCTAGTCCCTAAGGACTGTGATTATCGCGTCAGCTCGGCAAATCATGGCGTCAGTCGTCGCGAGGTTTGATCCGTGCCGGCCGGGACAACTGGGCATATTTCCTCCATTTCTGCACCGTTGCAATTTTACGCATTGACGGAGAACGCTTCTGCGTCGAGGGCCGGCTTCAGGTGTTAACGACAGGATCGCTATTATACGTGCCAGACTTGTAACGAGAGCCTACACGCAGCTTTTCCTTCTTCTCTCGAGACCTTTTTACCCTTGTTCCTCTCTGCTTACGCAGTCGGTACCGGCCTACTCGGTTTCGCGTCGTATTATAGCTTTCATAACGCCGACGCCGTGAAATTGTGGCGCCCCAGTGGCTCTCAATCCGTCGTCCTTGGGCTGTCTAATTCGCTTCGGATTCCGATTCAACCTTTAGTTCGATTCACCTCCTCGTTCCGAAGAACTAACCGAATTTCTTCAAACGATCAGTTTCTTGGATGTAATTCAGAAGGATATTACGAAGTTTTATTCGCGCCGCAAAGGTTCGATCATTTACAACAACAATTAGCTGTATTTGTGAATACTAAACGCTTTTAATAGCTAACGACGTCCTCGAACCTGAAGATTCAAATCCGAATCCAGCGTTATCCCGAAGATAAATTACGATCGATAACCAATTAATTAATTAGTAATTCAGGAGATTGAGAAATATTCGAGTTCAAATATTTACAGTCCACTTACAGTCGAATATCATGCTATTCTCTAGTGATGAAACAACACCAGCCAATAACCTAGAAGCTCCGTTAAATTTCCTTTTGATCTGTTCATTTACTTACTTTAGTTACGCAGTAATTTTTTATTGATAGGGGATGGTTTAGTATGATTAGAAATGTATAATAATTGCTTAATATCAGATTTGTTCATTGGGAAGAGTGTATCGGTTTCTCTTGTGAATCGTGCACGTTCCTTTCTGCAACCGGCACGTCGAAAAAATGTTTTGACACCGGCTTTGAAGGCGCCCGGCGATGATCGGTTCCCTATGGGAAAAAAGCTATTAGTTGCGAACCTATAACGAACGAAGAATTGGTTCCTGTATCGCGAGAAGCACGTAGAAGTAATATATGGGATCCATTCTTCTTTCCCCTCTGTCTCGCTCTTTCCTACTTGCGCGCTCGGTCCGTCCTACCAGTTATTATCGGGGGTAATCGTGCCTAAAAGCCGGTGCCCGCTTTTGATTAAAATTGGCTTTTAATTCATTTGGCAGCCTCTAATCTCGTGGCGGCTTCGATCAGAGGAAACCAGAGTGAGAGAGGAGAGAGGGAACGGTTTGGGAACAAGAGACAGAGGTACCCGGGCGCAAAAATTTAGTTCCTTCCACCCTTTTTCTTTTCTCTTGTTGCATATCGGCCGATTATGCCAGTAATATCATTAATAAATACCGTCCTGCTTCGGTAAAGCATCGCCAAACGGTTTTTTAAGGCTAAACTGCATATTCGAACACGAATTTACATCTTCTTCATCGACCGTCGTTTTTATATCTTATATTCATGGCGCGATATCTATACTGCAAGAAAATGTGTGTCTAATAAAATTCAATAGAATTTTGAGAGTATTTCTAAAGTTTGTGAATTAACGCTGGTTTATCCCTCGAATAACTTGCAAAGATTAATATAATTTAGGTCTGAATGGAAATATTAAAATCTTCAGAAGTACCATCCCTAAATTACTGATATGATCTGAACGGTTAAAAAGTTTGTAATAATTATGTAACACAGTTACAACATTTTTATGTTGCAATAAAAACAATCACTGAATATTTCCTTGAAGTATTTTTTGGTATACTTCTTTAGTCAAGCAGATGTTGCCATAAAAATCGTGTAAAATTTGAATAAATTCAATCATGTTATTATTCTACAGAAATATACATCGGTGGTGTTTAGGACTCGGTCGTTCTACTGTGAAGAATTCATAGACAAAGTATCGTAGGTTCTCGAGTAGACTGCTAAAGTTTGAATTTGACGGTTGCCGACCACTGCGCCGGTGGCAAACGGAATAATTAATCAGCGCGTTACGGGCCGAGGTTTGTTAATTGATAGACGGTGGACGGTAAAAGGCACGATGTCACGAGCCGTGGGTTTTTCTACCTCGGTTTGCGGGCCACACGAGCGTGGATATAAGTGTCATGTGTAGAGAAAAGGAAGGAGGTAAGTCTGCAGGGTGGCCCATTTGCTGGAGCCTCGTTAAATTCAAGTGGTTTTCGTCGGGTGCCTTCCCAACATCGAAATCAAGAATGTCCCCGAACTGCCTCGTAAAGTCTCTCTTTCTCCCTCTTTAACGTAACTCTCTTCTCCTCCTACCCCTCTCTCTTTCTCTCTCGCTCTCTGTTTTTCTCTTATATTTCTTTTCCTCTCGCAGGCTCTCCTGCCAGCCTTCAGGAACGAGTAAAAGCAGAAAAACCAGAGAGGACTTAATCTGAGACTCTGCTCTTTCTGACAAACCAACCCGTAGTCTATAGACTGCACCAATTAATTGCGGTGCTTTCCTTAATTAATTGGATTCACCTCTCGGTGGATGTCTATCGTAATGGTATCCCCTTCAGCCCGAAGACAAATTTGTTCGACTTACCACCGGTAATCTTATCTGGCCGAGCTGGGAATTAATCGTTACACAAACGGGGACGATATATTTTATACACATCGACGCGCGACAATCGGTAATCAATAACTGAAAGGACCTCGCTAATTACTTTTTTAATCCTCCGCTGAATCCTGCGGGAAACGTCACTGTCTCGAGCGGGATATTAACAATTGACACGGGAAATGAAACAAAATAATTTCCTTACTTGTATATTCTTTCATCGAAAGTAGAATTCATTCGACGGAATGCAAAGACACTTCATTTTCTATCGCTGAGAAGATTTCCAAAAGACATATCATAAATGGATGATCGAGGTGCTGACACACGGGTTAAATTAAAAATGGAACAAGTGAACTTACATATTTATATATTTGTCAACGAAAATAAGAATTTATGAAACCAAACGATTCTTTTTATTTACAAGAAACAAACGTAGGTGCAATAAATTAATATTCGAGAATGTTAACGTACTAGTTTCAACTTATGAAAATTATGAGAAGGCAAGAATTCCTACTTGGCCCCTCTGACTTGTTATTAATATTATACAAATAATTTTTACTTTAACGTTGACCTACTTCTTTAAACGTTGAGTCTACAGTGTTACGTGATTGAACTGTATAGAACGATAACACTGCGTGCCGGATGCGGATATCAATTTTATCGAAGTCGTTTCCTGTGGTACCGATGAGTGTACGCGATTAATAATTAAATTTAATATTATTGTTCTCCCGTTATCGATTATCGAAATCATTGTGCCAGTCTAAAAATATCATAATTCCATGGCAGTGCTCGCCGAATGACTACGGACACGTAATGAGCGCTATCAACGGAGAAACTTGTATCACAAATATGACAAACAAGCGCCGAACTATCCTCGGAGTCTCCCGTTTTCCGTTTCGCGACGTCCGTTTTCTATTAAGCGGGCACGATGTATTTACCTGAGAAAGTAGCAACGGAAGAAACCACGGCGATAACAACCCGAAACTAATACCGTCCGACTCAAAGGATGATACGTGTGTGCTATTTGCTCGTTCCAGTTACCCGTTACCAAACTCCTATACTTCCGATACCTATTTAGCCGGCCGGCCGAGGCAATCGCAACGAAACTTCGATGGTTCGTCCTGAAACGATGATCACCCCTTCCGAATAAGGAAGGGAAGAATCGTTTGTGCATTGCAGTTCTGACGGTAATAGTGTATACTGTCGCGTAACCATTCGCTAGTCCAGAGAATCTTAACATTCTCTCAAAAAGCTCAAGAACCTCGATATTTGCCGAAAATCCACTTAATTGATAAATTGATGCTTTTACTAACACGAATGAATATATAGTTAATGAAGGTCGATACAAAGGAAAAAATTATTTTGAACATTTTCACGACGAAAACCCTGGTACACGGGGAAGAATCTATCTCGAGAAACCGTTGTGACCATAAATAGAATTAGATCTGGCCATTATAGTCTTAACTTCTCTCTTGCCAAAATGATAAATAACCCTGGCTGCTCATGCGGACATGAGACACAAGATGTTGATCATGTCTTATGGCAATGTCCTATTCATGACACTCACAGATTGAAATTTATACATAACCTGAGATTACAAGACCACAGACTCCACAGACCTACAAACAGTATACAGGGTGTCCCAAAATTCGTGTACTTCCCGGAAATGGGAGGTTCCTTGGGTCATTTGAAGCGACATTTTCCTTTACAAAAATGACGTCGGCGGCTTTGTTTAGGAGTTATTAACGAAAAACACGGACCAATCAGAGTGCGGCTATAGCGAACGGAGTCCGACTCAGCGACAGGTTCCGCTTAGCGTGGCGACGCCATTGGCCGAGCCAGAATCAATCCGCTGTAGCCGCGCTCTGATTGGTCCATGTTTTTCGTTAATAACTCCTAAACAAAGCCACCGACGTCATTTTTGTAAAGGAAAATGTCGCTTCAAATGACCCAAGGAACCTCCCATTTCCGGGAAGTACACGAATTTTGGGACACCCTGTATGTAAGATCTTATGTTCCTTCCTAAAAGATTGTGAACTATGCATATAACGACGTTAAGTCCAGTAGCAGTCTATCGTTTCGACTTTTGTATTGAACGGCTGAAATGTTCTAGTCGGAAACTATTTCTAGTCAACTCCCAACCAAATCTGTTAGTGCTATATTCGAAAATGTTATAAGTTATAATTAAAAGTTATCTTTGTAATGTTGGCATGCACAATCATGTGCACGCCGCTAATAATTCCATTAGGGGTTCTATAGCTTAATAAAAAAAAAAACACATCGATGCAGCACTGATCTGCAGTGTCTTAAGATAGGTTCGGACAAGTGTGGTTCCACTAAATCGTTCATGACACAAGTAACTACGAACTGCATCGTGCTTTGGCTCATTTTAGTCAGAGAAATGTCAGAGATACGTCGGCAAAAGATTCATAAAAAAATAATTCGAAGCAGCAGAGTTATGGCACATTTATACTTTTAGACTCGTCGGCGATCGAGCTTCTACGGTAGACCCCACGATGCCGGGGATAAATTTTACAATGGCAATAAATCAGTGGCTTCACAGTCCCAGAACTTCTTTCGAAACAATAGGGAACAAGGATGGAGGACTGAACTCCGAAAAAAAGTGAAAACGCGCGTTCGCTCTTGAAATCGTCGAGATGTTCGGAGAGGTAGGCGGGTTGCACCTGTTCGCCGGCCCGTTTTTTTCGTTATACGGAACAAAGGAGTCAGTGCTGCTTCTCGGTCGACAGAATTTCGTAATAGCTGGTGCGAAGAAAAAGAAAAGGAGAGGCAGACGGCGTTGCACTGAAGAGACAGAACGCAACGTGCACTTCGGGGTCGAGGCACGACAGGACCCGCTAAGTGGCAAAGTACACACCGGTCAGTCTGTGCCACCTTCATTAGCACCAACTAGCCGCGCGGCGGTAGGCTTAACTAACCTTTTCTTCCTTTCCCAGTGCCGAACGGTGCCGGGAAGAGGGCCCCGAAGCATCGATGTAGGTACAACTCTCGCGCCATAAACCTCGGCAAGGTCTCTTCTCGGAAATACGCCTTGCTCGCATACTGAACCACAAAACGGTTTGCCTACTGCGTCCTGTCGTTTGTCCCGATAACTGATGTCCCTCGGCTAGGTGCACGGCTTTCTGAGCCGACGCGAGACGTCGGACTTTCTTCCGTGAACCTCGCCGACGACGATTGCGTTCTCTGTGTCCCGTGAAGAGCCCCGTGAGAATCGACCGCGCGAAAATCTCTGGAAAGCCGTTTCTTCAGGGAACGCTCTGTGGAATGTTTCCAGCAAGAGGACTGACTTACTGCTAACTTTTCATTATTCGTACATTTCATGTGGGAAATAGAGCTGTGACTTATGAGACACTCGGGTACCCGGGTAAACAAAAATTACTCGGGTAAACAGCATTACCCGGATATCCGTGTAAACAAAAATTACCCGAGTACCTGGGTATCTCACGAATACACTGCGGATCTTCATGCAAAATAAAAATCGTTCGTATCAATAGGAAAAAGCAGACGATACATTACGATTACTTATTCTCTTGAACGATTTTAATAAATTTAAATTAATATATCAACGTGTTCTCTTAATTTCATTATTGTTTTAAATTGCACAAAATCATTTATGTCTTATGAGATACCCGGGTAAAAGTCCGATATCTAGTGGGAAACTTCTTCGTTGGCAATCACATTATTTAATTAGTTTAAAATCAATTGCAAAATTTGCCACCGAACAGACAGACAGAGAGACAGACAAACAAGAAAGCGAGCTAATAAAAACGTGGTGAAAATACAATATCTAGCTGAACAAAGCTGGATATTTTAATGTCGGCTCGATACATATTGCGTTCGCGAAGTACAAATAAATTGTTCAAAGGTTTTATTGTAATTATTTGATCGAAATTATTGTGCTTTTATGTTGCAGAAAAACTTACGACACAATCCGAAGACTTCAGTAGGAAACTGTACATCTTCGCGGAAAAGAGTCAGCGATACATTTGCTTCAACAAGCGAGGGAGACTTGTCGGCCTGGTAATTACACGGCTACCAATTAGTAGGCATATTTCATCACCGCGGTCGAGCGAGTAGATTTATATGCGACAGAAAATGCACCGGATTGCACAGATAGGACTTTTAGATTAATCGTTCGCGTTATCGCCGTCACCGGCGAGCGACTTGGACGCGTTTCAAAGAGAGAATACTGTCATGGATCGGGAAAGAACAATTTTTCTAACATGGATTGTGAACACGAATACTTAAACTGTTTAAAGTGATATTCTTGTATACGTAAACCGATTGGCGAACATTCCAAACATTTTTCTGAGAATTTCAGTAGAATCGGTAGACCATGATCAGACGCGCGAAGCCGATTCCTATTTAGTAACACGTGTGCTTGATGCATCTTCAAGTTTAAACAAAATAATTTAAATATAAAACAAATCTTTTCATTGGTAAATCAGCGAGTAATGGGAAATCATTGTCGCATGCGTCGGATAGGTTAAGCTGGTACGGAATGGAAGAGAAAGTAGTTAAGAAGAGTGTATTGTTTGGTTGCAGCGTAAGAAGCAGAAGGGGCCGATGTGCCAGTTCAACGAGTTGTACAACGGCTCGTACCTGAGGTACCGAAGCGTGGAGGACAGTTCGCGGTACCTGGGCTTCAACAAGTTCGGCATGCCGATGAAGAATCCGCGGGGCCGGCAGGAGTGTTTCAACTTCATCAAGTACAATCCTCACGCGGACATCGACCAGCACAACAGCCTGATGAACGCGGACATGGGCGCTATGGAGCCGCGAGATCCGTACCTTGGCTCGAAGAAGCCGTCGCCGGTGATGAGGGCCACGAAGAATTCCCTGTTGCAGGTCGACAGTACAAGGGAGATCATCCACACGACGCATCGTTACCGGCACTCGAATCGCTGGAAGATGCCGCGGGACGAGAAGCTCTCGGCGCCCCGAAGACGGCACGAAAGTCGCCTGTTCGTCGAGGCCAGCAAGTATTGAGCCGCCACGGGCCAGGGCTCGCCGATCAAGACTGCCTCCTCCACAAACCCGTGAGACCCTGAGATCAGACTTCCGAATACGCTGGTAGAACGTATGGTCGCGATGTCAGGAACCCACTGAGAATTAAAGAAAAGAATTAACAAAAAGAACAACAACAATAAAAGCGGCATCACTTGAAACGCGCGGCGCAAAGAAGCACGCGCTTCGATTGATCGCAACGATTAAAGCTGGCTATCGCCCTTCCGCGTCTTTAACACACCTGCTCGGAACCGCGTGCGCCACCTCTCCCTCCTTTGCCACCTGACAAAGAAAGCAAAAGAAACGAGAACCTCCCAGAGATAGGATTGAGAGTCGATCGATCGATCGGTCGATCGGATTTTCACAACGAAGATGACGGGAGCCGACGAGCGCCGCGCGCGGACCAGCAGTCAAAAAGACGATCTTACCTGATAGAGCTTTCGTTACGCGTCGTTAGATTCTATTTCATACTTGCCCCGACTGAATCCTTTCAGGCAAGTTACGTGCGCGCTGCCATTAATATCCCTCCTCCTCTACCCTGTCCCAGCCGTATCCCTACCCCTAGCCCACACGTTCCGTTCCATCGCTGGATACTTTCTCATTAGTTGACACCGGACCGGTGTCCCATCACACCCGATCATTTCTACTCTATTCATTTCCACGAATCGTCTCTCGCGCGCACTCTCTCGAGTCCCACACTCGAGACCGAAAACGGAAAGCGGACAACAGTCTCGAGGGAGCGCGAGTTCGTTAGAAAGCAGGGCTTGGCAACTGTTGAAACGCCGATTTTCGGTTCGTCAAACGGCCGTGGAGACTCGAAATTCTATCGACTGCTACGAGCAACCACAATTTTCGAGTGTCAGCTGTTTCGGCCGCAATTCTCATTTTGGTTCTCTCATTGATTCCACAGTCGAAGCGAATAAGTTCATGGTTTTCTCTTCCACGGTCTATTTTGTTATTCAACATAGAAAGAGAATAAATAGAAGTTTGGATGCTGGAAAACGCATGAAAGTAAGTAAAGTTTCCGAATTCTTCTCAGAGATAATTACCGAAGGAAGAGTGCCAATCTTCTTGGGATATGAAGATATAATTTGTAGCTTCGTGTTTGTAAATCGACTATCGAAATGGAAATGGCAATTAATGCTTGTTACGTAGTCCAACGAATCGGTAGAACATCGTTTACGTCGCTTGACTTTCTTAACAAACGGTGGGAGTGTAGAATGAATTTTATCACGCGATCTAAACACGAATCGCTTCTAGAATCGGGTCAGAACTGATACACGATGGGACCCCGATTTGATAACCAAGATGGGAATCGTAGAGACAGATAGTTGGAAACATTTTCGTAGCAGTCGGTTAGGTTCTTCACAATCAGAGTCTTTATACAGCAATTTCAGACAGTGATTTCGAGAACTGTTTCAAGCCCTGTCGAAAGTCAAGACAGAACGACGGTCGTTTAGCGGTGGAGTACCTACAAGTTAGCGATCGGCCTAAATCGTTGCACAATCGGACAGCTTGTGCTTCAACTAACTATGTCGGACCGCGATGAAGGCGCGGGGAGACACGCGTGGCTGGGAGTGCTTCCTTCGGCTTCAAGCTAACACGAAGGTAGCAGGAAACCGGTGGTTCTTCGATGTGTTAACGGTTTGCATCGCTGTTTCGACAGTTTGCAACGCTTCCCTCCGGGAGCATTAGTCAGTGGTAAAGGTTTGCGCCGGTATGTCGATTCGTCAAACGGTTTGTCGAAGAAGGAAGTGTTCCCGAGGAAGAACGTAACTCTCCCCGCTGGCTCGCGCAGTAGAGTGCCGCGCAAGACTCTCTCGCTCGCTGTGCTAATTACGCCGCCTAATGTAGCGTGCGTGCGTGCATGCGTGCCTGCTTACATGCCTGCCTGCCTGTCTGCTGCCTGCTTGCCTGCTTGCTTGCCTGCCTGCCTGCCTGCCTGCCTGCCTGCCTGCGTGTATGAATAATGTGTGCGTGCTTGCGTGCTTGCGTACGTGCTCGCGACGTACACGCAGTTCTCACCGTTGCGTCGATGTTGAAGCTCGCGGTGCGGTCGCTTCGGAATCGCTGTTTTATTCACGACTGCTCCAATCACTGAGAACTCCTCACCGGGGATTGACAGCTCCGCTGGGAGCGGATCCGAGCTCCCAGCACAAACGGGTTTCGGAAACCTTCTCGGTTCGACGATTATTGCAAATTCTACTACCTATGGCCAATAAACGCGCGCGGAACACGAAAATTTCGGGATTATCGAATTGGTCGGAACACATCGGTACAGGTCGGGTTCCTGAACGTTTTGGGTTATTCTCGAATAGGGACGAGTCGGGTTCTCAAAAGTTTCGTGATTCTCAAAAATTCGCGGGATGTCCCGACCCAACTTTTTCCAGTTGTCACGTAGCTCTGGTGCCCAGGTACCTTTGCACGACAGAATCTCGCTTATCCGAGTTTGTAGACGAGATCTATCGAGATGATTTAAGAGTTTCGATAATACAGACGTCTATCAACTATTCCCAGCTGTTCCTCTTACTTAGTCCCCATAAATGGGGACGATGGAAAAATTAAGGTTCCATCAGTACCTGTGTTTGTAGAACTGAGAATTCGCGATGGATAATAGAGGCGCATCTGATGCGTTGAATTGTTCGGACAAGCGGGATTCTATTAAATCGTCGATCGAGAATATTTTTGTAGCCTGTCGGTTTTGAGACAGACGGCCACCAAGGTTGATTTGATTACGCTCTCTTTATCCGTTTCTTGCCGAATAACATATTTGAACCGTGTATGGTAAGTACACACGCATGATGCGCATACTCTGCAACCTGACACACACACATACACACACATGCACACAGACAGGATACAGAAGTCGTTGAATTTATTCTTATTGTTATGAATACTTTATTACGAACAGTAACGTCGAAGTTCGATCAAGAATAGTATTGAAGATACGCTTGTAATTGTATTATGTAGAAGAATTAAAAACATTTGGGAATGACAGTATAATTTATTGAAATGATTAAAGGAAGAATTTTCTATTTGACAATTGATGCAGAATCGAGTACAAGGTCTGAAGCGATCCTTCATTTATGAATCTATTCTGTAGCGTTGCCTGAAATTGACGGGATCTCGATCTAATCGATGTTATCGCCAATCTCGATCCTCGTTTATCACGATTCAAATAAATCTTATTTACCGAAAAGAAAAGCACGACCTGTCGGTCATCCACAACGCGTACATATACAAACACAAAGATAGAGACGTACATATACACGGACACAAACACACACACACACATACAGTTTACCCGTTTCGAGGAAAGGAAAACAATCGGTCTACAGAAGAGATACGATAGCATATATATTTTTAGTAAACCTACGGCAAAACAAAGTTTCGGGAAAAGCGAACGAACAATAACGGGAACCCCAAGCGATTTTATACAAGATTATAACCCTCCGACAAATAATAAACGAGATTACTTTCTGTCGCGACCCACGCGTCGCGTCGAAACGTTGTCATTTCACACAGAACGTCTATTTTCTGATAGGAGTGAGAGAGTAATAAGATAAAGAGATAAAAAATGACAAAAAAAAGAATAATAAGAGGAAGACTATTTACCGAGAATGTGTATCGGCCTTAAAACTGCGTGTTCGTATACGAGCTTCTGTATTTGTGTGCATTTTCCGCGGTGCGTATGTATTTACCTCTGGAACGCGTGTGAGTGTGTGTAATATATTACAATGATCGTTACTGAAAACAAATTTAACCCTTAGGACGCTATCGCAGACTGTATTACTAGGTTAGGTACACGATTATTAATGACGCGGTGGCGACTCGACGAAAACCGAGTCAGGTGTGCGTTTTTCCCGACTTTCTTCGATGACACCCGGTACGTGTCCCGGTCCGCGATGGGCCGGTGTGCAAAAACAAAGACAGAGATGAAGAATAAGAAGTAAAGAAAGAATCCAGACGAGCAAAACCACCCCTGAATCGTTGGTTATTCACAGACTCGCCACGCAAGGAGCGCCCGCCCTTATTCTCCCAAAAAGAAATCGCTCCCTAGGTAGCTTATTTATTGAAATCACGTTTAGATACTACGGAAATGAAAAACCAAACCGCCCGAGAAAAACTACCCTTTTCCTCGTACGTGTATGGAAATGTGCGCTGCTCTCTTTTATTTTACTCATCCACCAATCATCCCCATACACCATTGCGCCCCCATTCGTCTAGAATTTAATTTTCTACGTTCGTCGAGATCATTCATGCTTTCCCAAACATCACCTCCCGACGCTCTTCCATGATCCCTTTTAGTCAAGTTTTTGTTTCATCAGTCCTCGAACTGTCGGAAATCGAGGTTTGCCACCGTCATCCAGGTTGCAGGGACTTGGGAAACATGATTTACGGGTTTGATACTGATGCTGTGCTTAGCGAACATGTGAAACCGATCGACACGAATACTGCTAAAGAAAATGATAAGTAGACTGCGGATTTTTTGCAGAATACACATTTTCTTCATCGGTTGTAAAAAATACGAACCAAACAGAAATATCTTCCCACCTTTAAAAATTGTATACAGTTGAAAATAATTTATCTACATTCTTGAATTCTTGTAATGTCTTCATTATTTTAAATTTATAAACCCATAAAATCCGCAGTCTAATGATCAAACACGTTGATTATCAGTGGAATAAGGGCTTCATTCGCCGAAGATGATTCAATGGTCTTTGAAACATCAAAGAGCAATTATTTGACAATTTTATGATAGATATTTAATGTTTATAATAATTTTACTCGTGAACCAATGAGTTCGAAGAAAATTATTATTCCTTCTCGATGTACCAAATGTCTACTCCAATATAAACAGTATTAAAAATATTACATAACGTTATACGTGAAACAGGGTTATTTAATTGTATTTATAAATTAAACGAATAACAACCCTGAAAATTACAGGTTAACAAATCTGTTTCACGTGCAATGTTGTTTTGTATAAATATAATATGGAGTCCTTATCCTAATCATTTTTGGAGTGTCTTTATAAACAGTCTTTAAAACATTCCTGTAGTTAATGAGTTTACAGTTTCGAATGAAAACTGTAAAATATTCTATACAGTATTTTACCGAATTCTTTTCAAATTTTTTCTATACCATCTGTTTTCGATTCATTCTCATTTGCAAAGTGTTAGGTGCACATATGTTGTGTGTTTTAGAAGCATTATCTTTTTTGACTGCCAAATATGTACAAGATGACTGTTTATAGTACGATTTGTTGTTGGTTTTAAACAATTTTTCAAGATCTTAATTTTTTTCGCTCATGATCTCATTATACCCACAGTGATTTGCTAATTCGTTCACAGAAAGCTTTCTTCAAATTGTATAGAGAATTTGAAAATTATCATGAACATGTCGGTGTTCAATGAGAATTTTCACATTTAATTTTTATTTAAAAAATCGTGAACCAACACGTGCATCACTTATTAATGATGCTTATTAAATTATACGTACAGTGATTTGCTGATTCGTTCAAAGAAAGCTTTGTTCAAATTGTATAGAGAATTTGAAAATCGTCATGAACATGTCGGTGTTCAATGAGAATTTTCACATTGAATTTTTATTTAAAAAATCGTGAACCAACACGCGCATCACTGTATTACTAGAAAAATGCTTGCTTTGGTTTCGGTAAAATATTAGCAACAGCATGACTCGGCTAGCACAACAGCAGTTTCCGATCTGGCTTACAAACCCCTTGAAAATTGTAATAAAATAGGAGAACGCCTTAATTGTATGGTTTGTATCAGGATCACGAAGTCCCTGCCTCCTGTCGCCCTCATTTCAACCTCGCAACTCGCGACTCTCACGTTGTCAGTGTTAAATCCGAAAAAATACTCAATACTCAATTAGTTTATTTCGTGTTATTTCGTGCAAGTGAACGAACGGTGTTTGTATGCGTCGCTGAGAAACGAAACATCGTAGGCCCAGCGGATTCGTAGTGAACGCCACGTCCCGATCGACGAACCGAGGAGCACGTCGCAGCTGATTTGACGATCGATTTTCTCGCGTAGCTTTTGATACCCTTTTCCTATTCTGAATTTTTTACCCGTCGGCGGAGAAAAAAACATATAAAGTCAAAAAACGAAACGTTTCGCATCAGTTCTATTCGGGAGCGGGACGGAGAGAGACGAAGAACAGGAAAAAAGAAAGGAAAGTAAGAAAGCAAAGAAAGAAGCACCGGTTTACTTGTTTCTTTTGCAGTTTCGTCGACCGGTGCGTGGCCAAAGCTAATCGCGTTTAATAGTGTCGCGCGCCGAGAACTAAATTCCGAATATCAGCGGCTGTTGTTCAGCGATCAAACGAAGAATAATTCGAAGAACGGCGAATCCATTGTAACGTCTAATTGTATTCTTCTATTGTAATATGATATTGTAACGCCGTTGTCGAAAGGAACCTAATCCAGCCACACGATTTTTCTATGCGTGACGACCGAACGTCACGCGGTCCGGCGTGCCGAGTAATCACGGAGACGAATGATTAATAGTAATAGATCATGAGTCTCCTTGATCAGCGACCGGCCATCTCGCAAATTCTACAAAAAAAAACCATGAAGAACAACCCTCGACAAGTATGATTTCACGCGATTACCTCTTTCTCTTTCTCTA
Organism: Lasioglossum vierecki; assembly: GCA_028455595.1. Taxonomy (NCBI): domain Eukaryota; kingdom Metazoa; phylum Arthropoda; class Insecta; order Hymenoptera; family Halictidae; genus Lasioglossum; species Lasioglossum vierecki. The sequence goes on along the minus strand of CM052336.1, from coordinate 9,055,541 downwards.
TCATCAGTTCTGCTCGACGTCACGTCACTCGGCGTTTAGTTTTTTATATTATCGATATACTTGACGTTTTTTCTACGATCGTACGACATTTCATTGCGGCACATAGTTGTGTTTAGCGTGTTTGCGGGGACATCTCTCAGATAATAATCGGATCGTGGCGAGGCACGATGGGAAACAGCACAAATTTCGACGAGGTACGCCTGTGATCTGACGTCGAGCACCATCGAAACGACCATTGCCACCTCTCTCTCTCTCTTTCTCTCTCTTTCTCTCTCTGCCTCTATCTCTCTCTCTCTCTCTATGTCTCTTCCTCTCTATCTGTCTGTCTCTCTTCCTTCATTTTTTTACTTTCTCACTGTGAACAAATGAGAACGGCAAAAAGAAATGAATGGAACGCAAGAGATGAATCTGACTACCCTATAAATAGATAGTATACATAATGAATAAAAGAAAAAATGGTAAAGTATAAATATTATATATATAAATAAATATATGGAAGATGATGTGTATTGTAAGATATTTAATACCGACTTGTCTTAGACATACCACGATGATCGATCGCGATGAAACGATGATAATAATAGTAATAATAATTATTACGATGATTGTTGTATAATGAACGACGACGATGATGATGATGAAGAAGATGATGATATTCTACATTATAATTCGCGTTGTAACATAGAGGCCCACCCGTTACCCATTAAATCGATGTGTCGATGTATTCCGGGCGTGTCGCGCTCGTCCACGAGTTTTTACTAGAAACGAAATTAGGAATTCGGGATGTTCGCGTTCACGTTAATTAGAAACACTGCTACGTTCATGGACACGGATGAGGTCGTCGGTCGGTTCGCGTTTAATAAATTCTATATTTATGAATCTGTTCGTTCTCAAATATACTCAGCTTCGATTGTAGAGTTTATCGAATCCTTCGTTCCGAAAAAAAAACAGTATCGTTAACAGAGCACAACACGCCCGGCAGCAATTAGCAATAATATAACATTCCACCTTAAATCGCATACGTACTGCGAATTCTAATAATGTGTGTCGCCGTACGAGAGAGGAAAAACACTGTCAAATACACGCTCATACACTGCTAAACCTTGTGCATTTCTATTTATTCCCTCGCCCATGATCCATGGAAAAGATTACAAATCATTTTTATGGACATTGACGTAACAGTGAACATATGTCGATCCTTTGAAGATATTTATCAGCGTATTGGCGACATCAAGGATATGCAACTAATTCCCAAATCACAAATATTTTAAGATTTTGAATTCGATCCTGGTTTCTTGAGAAACATATTTTAGTGTTTCAAAAATATCGTCGTATAAAAAGTGCTATGCGTAAACAATTGAATACACGGTTCTCGGAAGTTGGTGGAGGACATGTCCCAGAAGGAATTTATTCATCCTTGCCCATGATCCATGGAATAGATTAAAAATCATTTTTATGGACAGTGACGTAACAGTGAACATGTCGATCCTTTGAAGATATCTATCAGCGTATTGGCGACATCAAGGATATGCATCTAATTCCCAAATCACAAATATTTTAAGACTTTGAATTCGATCCTGGTTTTTTGAGAAACATATTTTAGTGTCTGAAAAATATCGTCGTTTAAAAAGTGCTATGCGCAAACAATTGAATACACGGTTCTCAGAAGTTGGTGGAGGACATGTCCCAGAAGGCAGTCCTCGTATGGACCGAATAGAAAATAATCTGCCGGAGATTCGATAAAGTACCCCTTAATCTTTCCTAGAATGGCTTTGCCGGACCTTAAAAGCCCTCGCGTGTCCACCGATGCGCAAATCCGCTCGAATCACTCGAGGCTGAAAGCTAAAATCAAACAAATCGCGTCGATCAGATCAGACGGGAGGCATCGAGCTGTATTTACCGCGATGGTTCCGAACGTATTACAGTGTTCTATGCATGAAAAGGCTATAGATACATCAAGACCGAGAGCTCGACGGTACTCCAATTCCGACCGTTGATTTATCCGGTGAAGGCCCTCTGAAGGGCTGCTTAAATAATGTCGAAAAATCCCCTGGTCCTCCTGTTTGATCTCGTAAAGAAAGATCGATATATCGTGGGCCTAGTAGAATAGTGCGAGACGGGGAACACAGAGCCGAAAATAAAAAAAGGGGTCCCCCAATTTCGATCCCTCGGCTCGTTGACACCTCCTTTCTCGCACGGACTCGAATAAGCACCCCTTCCAACTTCCTTCTTAACGCTCTCGAGTGTTTGATCTAGAAATCACGAGTCCAGGGTTCGAACGCGCTGCAAAGCCGTTAAGTTTCACCCTCTTCCAGCTCCTTCTACCCCTTTTCTTCTGGCACAGAAGATTCCACGCGCGCGCGCGCGCGCCCTGAAACCCCCTTTTCTAGAATATATGTGTGTATAGGTTCACTGGGCCCCCGGGTTCCTGCATCGAGATCCCAAGATTACCTTCGTCGGCCGTTTTCGTGCTCCGCCACCGGAAACTTTATCTTACCGGATAATACCTGCTTTGCGATCCTCTTTCGTCCGGGCAAACTAGTGTCTCTCCCAGACAGATCCACGTAAAACCGACGCCACGCTCTGCGGGACAGATGCTATCAGCCACGAAAAATACAAGATTTGTACAACCAGCGAGACTCGCCACTGTGCGCCCTTCGAATCGCATTAAACGATTACGCGGGCTTGGAAAGTCAGAGCGACAAACCGATCTTGGTTGAACCAACGGCATATTCTGGTTTTTCGTTTTCAAAAAATCGATTTTTTGCTTTCTCCTTATTTTTTCACCGCGAGCGTTGTAGAGTATCTGTGCAAAAGAATTTCGCGAAGTAGAATTAGATTGTTTATTTTACAATTTATTGTATACATATTTTTAGTAGAGCATGTATTACAATAGCACAAAGTTTAAATAAAGTGAATCTTATCAATTTTTAAGGCTCGGACGTTTAGTGTTAATGTGGAGTATAGGCGTTTGAAGAATGCAACTCGTGTTGCGAGATGTTTTTATTTTTAAAAGCACATTAAAATACTTCTTGCAAGTCGATAAATTTGCAATAGCGATCTCTGAATAAAACGTTTGATCGAATTGGAGACAATTCGGATTTGATTAGCATGGTTCAGGTACGAAATGAAAAGATGCGAGCACAAAGAGATTGCGAGGAGGATGCCGATCCGTAGGCAGCGGGGCTTGGTGGTGTGTCCGCGAGAGCAGAAGAGCCGAGAGGGTCCGTGCAGCCTCCAATTAAGATCTCTCAATTAGCGTATCTTATCTCGCAGTTGCTTATCTACCGACCTGTCCGGGACAGGTTCCCGTGCGTTTCTTCTGGTGGCGGCTGCGGCGATCTGACGTCAGCGGTGCATGCTGCTCGATCGGGGAACCAGCTCGAATCGAGAATGGCCGGTCTATTTCTCGGCCGTTGCTTCAGCCGCGTGCACGCGCGGCCACGCCCTCGTTAAATCGAGCACCGACATCCACGGAATATTAAGTTAACGATCGTTAGACAAGACTCCGTCTCGCCGGTCATCTTTATCGACGACCGTTTGCGAAACCGCGCGGTTTCGCAAGAAATTAATTGTCCCGGACCGTCCTTCGCCCTGATGCAATTCTCTCGACCCTTTTTTAACCCTTCACGATTATCTTTTTCCTTTTAAAAAATTCATTTTTGTTACAGTTCCTTGCTAACTCTTTACGCTATCTGACTGGAATATTACGAATTTATGATTTCGGCGCGAGGTTCGATCAATTTTAAATGTGCAATTATTTATATATGTATCTTGACGTTTCGATCCTTATGTGGATCAGTTTTATAAAGAACATGTATCGCGTCTAAAAATAATGCAAACTAATGACTGGAATATTTTTTGTAAGAACTAATATGACTCGACATCTTCAAATTGCTAAATTAAATACACGTCATGTAGATAAGTTGATGTTACTTCTTTTTCAACTTTTATCGATGTCGCCTAGACTGTGTGATGTAACAAAGGATCGCAGCAGGATTAAAATGTTTCGACAGTTCGTGTTCGAGCCAGGCGTGGGCAGATCGAGACGACTGTTTGTCTTGTAAGCCGATTATCTAATTGAATTTTAAGCAGTTATGATACTCAGGGACCGTGAAAACACACAGGATGTTTCACCTAAAGTGCTTCTATTAGAATGAGTGATGGGTCCAGCGTTCTCTCATTTGTCACTCTTGCAGATCGCGTCAGAAATGAAATTCTATATTGTCATTGTCAATATACAATAGCCATTGCAGTATATCTAAACGTAGCTAGAAATTTTCTTGTTATTCTAGGAAATTTTAACATACTTAAGAATTATAAACCACGATAAATAAACGTAGGTGAAAAAAGAAGTTCTAATCATTGTAACGGTAAAATAAATCGCAGTGCAGGGGGTGATCTGTGAATTGACTTTCCGTCGAAATAAAGCCGTTGAAGAGCAGTTTCGTGCTGGTTGGGTAGGAGAGCTGAAAGAATCTTTCAGATTTATCGAGTGTGAAACAAGCAGCCATTCGTCAAGTGCTCACGATTAGAGAAAGTTCCTCCCATTAACGGCTTATTCAACGGCGACTTTTTATATTACGGTTGAATGGAAAGCGTCTAATCACATGGGAAATTTCTGGGAGCGAAACCAGTGAAAATTCTGAACGCTTTTGTCTAGCCTTTGTCGCCATTGTTGCGCATTCGTGGAAGAAGCGGGGTGCTGTAGGGGTGAAAACGCAGTGAAAGTACACCTGGTGCTTCCGTTCTACGCAATAAGCAGGGTTGTTTCGGGGCGTGGTGCAAAAATCCACACGGGATGCCGTTCCAACGGGTGTTGGTCTTGTTTGGCCACCCAGAAAGTCCGCGTATAAATTCACCCATGACGGAATTTGTAACGATTGAAGGCGGAGAAAACCGTGGCCACAATGCTGCGGGCTGTCTACTGGATGTTTACCGAGGTCAACCTCTCATTGTCGCGGTGGCAACGACTTTGGTCAAGGTATGCCGACTTCTTATTATACGGATTTTAGGAAAAGCTGCGTTCAGCCTTGGTGGTTGAGCAACGCTGGAATGTCCAGGCGGGCGGGCTATTGACTCCAATTTAAAACTCGTTTCGCTTTCCGGGATTAGAATTTAGTGAGGTCTAGATCAACCCCTAACCACTGTGGACCGCCTGGGATATCGTCTTCAATTTTTATTTCCTTCGAACGCCTCCACTTTCATTTTAGTCATAGCTGATTATCATAAAGCATATCTTTAAATACGTCTTCTAAAATATACCCATCAAAATCAACCCTTAACTATATTGATAATTTTTAGTCGTTTTGAATTGCTCCATTTTATTTTTGGTAACTGCTGATCACTCTAAAACACAGCTTTCATATTTGTTATAGACCAATTATTATTGTCGATACATAAAGCAAGAAAATTTAATTCAATTAATTATGAAAGTCAACCCTTAACGCTCTGGCCAGTTCTACAGTGAAGCTTTTGGAATCTAGAAATTTTGTTCCGGAGAGAAATATTTGGAAATGTTTTCCTATTTAGTTTCAATTTGTTCGTTTTTCCCATGTCTTTCTGGTCTTAGATTCTTTCCCGCAGTTTCCGATACGAATCTTCCTCCAATCCGGTCGCAGGACTGAATTCTCACTAACCAGAAGTTCTCATGAATTGTCACCAGACCGTCTCTAATTCCTCGACAAATGGTTGTATTGTGATTGCGAGCAGTATATCATTGAGCATCAATGAAAAGCACGTTCTGAACGGTTCGAAATGGAATAGGAAAATCGCAATGTGTTACCTACCTGTGGCAAGAACACGGTTTCTTTGAGTCACGCTTCTACTCGAGCTACTGAGCAGGATTGGCTGTAAATTTTGTCGGCTAAAACGTGCACGACAATCGCCTTGAATGCAAATAGAAATAAATAACGATCTGAGTCAGTTTAGTATTACTTCAATGTAGTAACTTCATTAGCTGTACAATTTAATTCTCAATGCATTTATTTATTAATCGCCTCCGAATTTTATGTATTTATCACAAAAATGGGCAAGTGCAATTTAAAACACTGAAAATATTAAAAGAATTTGAGAATATTAACATATTATTTTCATCACATTTAAATGATTAATGAGGAATATAAATGTATATTTAGCTCCCGCGTCTTGCAATTGAAGCACAAATATTTTATTGTTCATAAATATCTGGAGTCTATTTATTATGATTTGTATCGATCCATAATTAATTTTATACTTTTGCTTGTAGCCTTTAAAAACTAACGGGGGTTAACAATAGAATAAAAATGCTACTGCGTTCCAATGGGGTTGTTAATTTTAATTCACCTTTTACTCCATTGCTTTTTATTTGCATAATATAAATTGTAAGTTTCCGAAGAACAGGCCACGAATTAATTTGTACACCTGTAATATACACTAGTTCTTTTAGAAGCAAACAAAATCAGTGCTAATTGATTACTGAACTATTACTAAGTCGATATTTTTCCGAGTAGTTTGTGAGGCGTACATTGGTTTGCGTGTGGTCTTCGGGAACGGGTTCGGATAAATCCTGAGGAATCGCTGTGATCTTGTGCTACTGGGTCGCCTTAATTGGACCAACCGTGAGCATGCACACACATACACAAACATAAACTCCGCTCTTTCGGCAATCGTTCTTATCGGGCCGTTATTCGTAACGGCTGCTACTTCGTAACCGGAAACGTCGTCGATCCTAAATGGTTACACGGCGGAACGAAGGAGCGGACAGAGAAAGGTAGAAAAAGAATCAAGGTAAGGACTGTAAACAATCTGAAAAACGGAGGGGACCGGACAGTAGAAGGAAAATCAGATAATCCCGTTGATTCGGTAAATTCGATAACACTATATCGTGTCTTATTAGGATGGGAGTTACTGCAATGTTACTGCAATTTGTGTTTAATATAAACGTACACCCTGTACAATCGAAAATTTCTTTAAAATAATAAAAATATCTTCCATAGAGAACTGGATCAGTAAATGTGAGAATTTTGGGCTGTTTTCGCAAAAATGAATGAGTAAGGAAGTACTTCGAATTTATTGATAAAATACTTAAATTATTAAAAATGAATGAGTAAGGAACTACTTCGAATTATACTGAATTTATTGATAAAATACTTAAATTATAAAAAATGAATGAGTAAGGAACTACTTCGAATTATACTGAATTTATTGATAAAATACTTAAATTATAAAAAATGAATGAGTAAAGAACTACTTCGAATTCTACTGAATTTATTGATAAAATACTTAAATTATTAAAAGATTATATCAATTTTTACTGAACTCCTGTTTGAAATGGGTGCAGAAAATGATTATTTCGCGTACAGATCTGTTGTTCATATATCACTAGTAGAAAGGAAAATATGTACCAATGTTTTCTTATTTCAATGAATTGTTTTACCTAATTGTAAGTAGAAACTGCTTAAGCGTGTCATGTACGTAAAACGCTTGTTCAAAAAGAAAAGTATGGGACAAGCGTTAGGTTAAAAGGTTTGTAAAATGTGATAATAAATTATCTGTGGTTCAGTCGGGTTTCTACTTCGACAAACAAACACGGGAGATTTTCGCGGAAAGATTGCAACGCAGTAGAACGTTAATTTTCTGTCTTCATCGCGGGACCGGCAGCACTTGTAATAGCCGTGATTTATTCCCAAGAGCGTTTCGATAAAATTTTCGATACCGACAAGTCAAATCCGTTCGACATGTCGCGCGAAACAACAACATTTCACGACGCAGTTGAAACGAGTGGAATGTAATCTGTCAGTCAAGTGAATGGTCAGCAGGATTTATTGGCGAACCCGTTAACGATTTATGATCGTTTCGCGTAATACACATACTTTCGGTTTCCGATAATGCAAATTGTTCATTACTCGAGAGACCCGACGTTGTTATTATCGATGGAGGTTGCTTGGAACGCGTCTAACAGGGAAACATTTGTCACGATGGACGTTTATAGAAGACAATAATGTGAAGACCAGTAAATCACCGGCTCGCGCGTCATTAATCTATGCAATGGCCTCATGTATCATAGTAAAAGACAATGGTGTTTGGTTTTTATTGGTCTGCCTGATTTCGTTTCCATTTTCCTTATCATTCGTCTGGTCTCGGACTCCGAATTGGCCGAATAAGGAACATACGACGTACGTCAGTGGTCGAACATTGATTAAAGCATGTTTTGGAAGATTCTCACGTTTAAATTAATTTTCGAAAAATTTTTATAGTCATTTTATTTACAGGAAATTTTAAATAATAATGTAATTTTAAACTTACAAAAAATTAAGGTTGTCGATATATTGTTAACAACTGCAAAATATTTTTTTAAGGAAGCAAGATATATTAATTTGGCTCCTGTTTCTTGCAATAAAATCAGACAATTTTTATTTTTCATCAAAACCAGCTGTATATTTATCAGATCAGAGACAAGAATGAAACACCATAATTTTCAAACAGAAATCTGCAGTCCTGGTAGGATATTTAATAACTAATTGTGGGAAACAGTAGTAAGATAAAGATTGATTTCATCCCTTAACAGTCTTTTTACGTTGAATACAACATATCAATATTCTCAGATTTTTTATATTATTCATTGCATTATATTTCACCGTGTTAATTTATTCATAAATGCGTAAAAGTCCGCTGTACCCAGTATGAAAAAGGATGTGACAATTGTCGTGGATCGCCAAAGGAGGCGCATCAAGGATAAGGACCAATATTCCCCGTAAAGGACGATAGGATTGCTTTCACTTTGGTGTAATTCTCTCGGCCGATTCGTCCATTCGTCTTCTCGTCGTTTTATTACGTCAGTAGGACGTAAATGTAATTTCACGGTGGTATCCTCTCGGAAGTGACACACGAAGACTCGTTGCTCTTCGAGCCTCTCAGCTGCTGCTCGCACAGTAGAGACAGGTAATTGTGCGCCAGTTTACGAGAACGATAAGTTAGCCCCGTGCAAAAACTAATACCTGGCAAATAACAGGCATTACTTATACTTACACGGACATACGGGCACGATGCCGGACCCCTGGGCCAACCAGAGCCCAGCCGATATTGCATTATGGCTGTATGATATATGCATTCACCCGTTTTACACCTCTGACTACCACGTACCTGGCCGTACGTGCGCGGGCAACTAGCTTACAAGTGCGTGCAACTGCATACAAGTGCATACAAGTGCATGCGATCGCCGCTGCCAACCTGCACAATGCCATTTCTATTTTTACGTATATGCAATCAATAACAAAAACTGTCGAATGTACTCTGAGATTTCCTTCTGATCGAAAACAACGATCTTCGATCCATCTTTCTGATAATTTTCATGTCCGCAGAATTTTGGGTACATTAACGCTATTCATAAGTCGTCGATACGATTTGATGCATTCATGACGAACACGATTAGATAAAATTCGAAACAGTGAAATAATACATTGAAATTATTTTAAAAACAAATAAATGTCTGCGTTGTTTTTATCTGCAATTTTTCTTTTGCATAAACGTCCGCTGTCCAATCGCCGATCTTCTTCGTGACATTGGCTGCAAAGTTAAATATCGAACTGAATCCCAAAAATTGTGGGCGATCTCAGAGATGACCTACAATACCCAGAGCTAAACTACATATATACATATGCAGCAAGTTAACTGACGTAATAGATGATTAAAAGGAATACTGCTTCGAATACTATAGCAGACGTATTAAGTAATAAACAAAAAATATGTCCAGTAGAAGCTACGAGAAAATGGCAGATTTTAGGACTTCGATAATTTCGCGACGATTTTCGCGAGTCATCCTGAAGCAAAAGGCCTATTCGGTTATGTTCCCTTTGAATCGAGTTATGACAGGCCTGTCTTGGCCCATCGGTTCCCTTTGTGAAAACGTAACCCCCATTGAAAAAGTATCTTTGTATAATGTCCTTGGAGAAGTATTATCACAGTTCCCATTGTCGCGCGAGAAAGGTTCCTCCGCTATTTCGAGTGGTTAGGCCAGAAACGTGTAGGCTCACGTTTTGCCATCGCGGAATCCTCCACCATAAATATTCATCTCCCTCGTTACATTTATCCTTCCGTCATTTTGCACCGGTACAGTGCAGCAATAAGGCGTAGCAAATGATATCCCTCTGTTATGGTCCATGGAAACCTTGTTCGAGAGCACCGTAACGCCCTCAAAGACACACGGTGGAAGGTGCTTACGGCAGAAAGTCGCATGGAGTTCAATTCAGTCCCCTCGTGTTCAACCCATAACGAACGCGAACGGCATTCACGGTCCTATTCACCCTATCGTTAACGCACTGGGTACATGTGCCCATACATATTAATGTTTTTGCACTCGAAACTTTAAGATCACTTATCGGACCGGCAGCGAAATTGAATTCCTCCGGGGAAAAATACGGATCCCCATTTTTCTACACGTTCCTATAGGATCTCGCTCGGCTAGAGTTCAGTTAACCAGCCACTGAACTCTAATTATACAGGAAAGGGTATAACTTACCGATTTTAAGGACCTCGAAATATATTGTCGGGATCATCATTTGGAACAACCTTTTCCTTATACATATCGCCTTATACATATATTTTGAGTCATCTACTTCGTATTAAAGAATAAATCAAGTAGAATTTAATGTAAAAACTGGCTTACTTATCAAAGTAACCTACGACATCTAGTGAATCATAATTTAGTTTAATCTTGCTGATGTAAAAAGTAGACAACTTCTGTTATTTTCTTTTTTCTTTTTGCAAAATCAAAAGGTCTAAAATAAGTATTTAGCATCGGAGATATTCTGAAAAAAATGTGGATGCCACTAGAATTGATTCCACACACACTTCCTGGTAATAAATAGTATATTTGATATATCTAAGTTACTTCGTTAGTAACGAACATGCAGGATCACATACAAGATCTCAAGGAGACGGTATAATTCAGGTAGGGTTAGGTCTGGAAAAGATTTTCGTAATGGAAGAAATTATTTCCAATTGACCTGAAGAGTCATCCCCTCCAAAGAAGTGCAACATTTTTGGAACACCCTGTATTCCTGAAATGAAGACTTTACTTCTTAATATGGAGGTTCAAGATCTCAAGGAGACGG